>PPOB02000023.1:0-26569 GCA_003708405.2 Candidozyma heveicola
ACTCTAACGGCAATCCTGCTACTGAGTCTGGTGTCGTGATTGTGACTACTGATTCTGATGGAGCATTGAGTACTACTACCTCCTTGTTCCCAGCTGCTGACGATGGGCAGACTCAGTACACTACTACTTTCACTACTACAGACTCTAACGGCAATCCTGCTACTGAATCTGGTGTCGTGATTGTTACAACTGATTCTGACGGATCTTTGACTACTACTACTTCGTTGTTCCCCGCTGCCACAGATGGTCAAACTCAGTACACTACTACTTTCACGACCACTGATTCCAATGGTAATCCAGCTACTGAGTCGGGTGTGGTTATCGTGACTACTGACTCGGACGGATCTTTGAGTACTACTACTTCGTTGTTCCCAGCTGATGGAGAGGGCCAAACTCAGTACACTACGACATTCACTACCACAGACTCGAATGGCAATCCAGCCACTGAGTCGGGTGTGGTTATCGTGACTACTGACTCTGACGGATCTTTGACTACTACTACTTCGTTGTTCCCAGCTGCCGATGATGGACAAACCCAGTACACCACTACTTGGACAACTACCGACTCGAATGGCAATCCAACCACTGAGTCGGGTGTTGTAAACGTCACCACAGACCCCGAAGGCTCGCTCACATCTTCCACATCGACATTTGCTCCTGGATACACCTCCACGATCGAGACTACCGATGCCACTGGTGGAGTTGTGACCAAGACTGTCTTCATCTGTGAGACCACTGACTCGGACGGTGCCCCTACTACCTCCACCTCGGTTCTTCCAGAAATCACTACTTTTGTGTCTTCCAACTCTGATGGCTCCGAGGCTACTTACAGTGCTGAGATCATCGAGACCACTGTCGACGGTACCGTTACCTATTACACCTCAATTTGTCCTGAGTCCACGGAGGCTAGTGACCACACTGGCCCAGCTGCTCCAGCAGAATCTTCCTTCACGACCTACTACGAGACTACCAAGAACGGCAACGTGTATTCCACCCTGGAAGTTGTTGTCGTGGGCACAAACTCTCATGGCGAAGCTTACACTTCCACTGTGGCAGGTGAGTCCACTACGACTGGCCAGGCAGGAGAGAATAGTCCAGCCAACGATACCCCAGCTGGCGAGACTCCAGCCATTGATACCCCAGCTGGCGAGACTCCAGCCATTGATACCCCAGCTGGCGAGACTCCAGCCAACGATACTCCAGCTGGCGAGACTCCAGCCAACGAGACTCCAGCCAACGAGACTCCAGCTGGTGAGACTCCAGCTGGTGAGACACCAGCCGAGGTAACAGGTGCTCTACAAGGATCCCAGACTACACTTGACACTGTCTACACGTCGGGCTCGGGCTCTGCCGCTCCTAGTGTGTCGTCATACGAGGCAGGCGCATCCTCGCCCGGCTTCAGCAGCAAGTGGTTGATTCCTCTTGCTTTGTTCGCTGTCTTCTAATTAAGTTTGCACTATTTCAGTGATACTCGTCGTTTTAAACATTTTGTTATTTCATTTCACGGCATTTCCTAAAAAAAAGGACTCTATATTTCGTTACGCCTTTTCAATCTAATGATTTACATTGCTCAAGTGTATTTTTTGAACTCCTCTCCATACCACAAACGCTCAATTTCCAGGATCAGCACTAGCTGCTTCTGGCTGAACTCAACCACAGAATTATGTTCCTGGCTCTTAGGAACAGAAGCACACCACACGTACCCAATACAGCCCTTGGATTCATCCTGAACGAAGTCCAGCTTCGACTGAGGAATTATTGCTCCGGTGATTATGGTTGGAGACCGGTAGTGGTCGTGAAGCTTTTCTGGCGTTTTATAAATATCCCGTAGCAAACGCAAATTGTCGAAATCTTTTTGAAAATAGCCTTTTTTGCACTTCTGCAACCCCCCATTCAACCAGAGAAGCCGGTTTTCCAGGTCAAAATGGGCAGGCTGTGTAGAACAAACTTCCCAGGAATTCTTCTTTTCCTGAAGCTCGCCAATACCAGCAGCAGCTCTGGAATTGAATGCAAACGGAGCCTGGCCAGCGTAAATTTGGCCAAGCCAGAAAAGCTCCTTATCGCCATAAAACGGCCCGCTTGTTTCGTGCCAAAACTGCATTGCGGTTGATATAAGCAAGCCCGTCAAATGGGTCGAACGTTTCATTACCACCATCCCGCTTTCCATGACATGCTTTGATTTCGACTGGAAAAAGCCCGTCTTTTCACTAAAATCCGTGTAGTTCTTTATGCCAAAAGCCACCTGCTCGTCCAAAGTCGGATGGAGGCTCCTGAAAAACCCCATGGGTGTCGTCCAGGTCCGCTCCTTGGTGAGTCTGTCTCTGAAGAAAAAAGCACCATTCTCTTTGTACTCTTGGTATTTAAAAAGCTCGCGTGGTTTTATAAAAGGCACCACGTCGGTGTCCATAAGCACCATCTCGTCCCATGTGCTGAACAAAGAAGCCACCCATTTGTTAGCGAAACGACGGAAGTATCCATGGGCCGATTCCTTAAGACACCCACTGGCATCCACAAAGTAGACGTCCTGGGCCGGGTTGAGCGACGATTGGGCGTGCTCAAAAACCATATCTTCCCTAGCCACACGAACAAGCTTATTCAAGGAATTCACAGAAAGATCGCCTTTGTGAACCATCTGGATGGGCAAGTCGTTTTCTAGGAACCGAAGCACTCGAAGAAGCCGGGTCCCTTCCTCTACGCCTGCGTCGCTTATGCTCAAGACGATTCCCTTTCCAGAGAAGCTCTTCTTGAATTTTCCCCAGAAAGACGGGATGGTTTTGTCCATCTGGTTCTCTCCCGATACCTTTGAGCCGTCCCATTTTGTCACCACCGGGGCCTTTCCTGAAAATAACGGGAAGAGCTTTTCCTCAATGGCACCCACGTTTTCCAATCCACCGACCCCGTTTTCAACATAGCACGCCCCATACGCCCGCAAATGGCCGATGAACGTTCGGATCCAGGCCTTCTTCGGGGTGGACTCTTTCAACAACGCGTCTCTATCTAGAGACTTCTCCAAATTGCCGAAGTACGCCTGGCAATGTTGCTTTTTCGATGCGTTCTGCTGAAGGATTCTCTTGAACGGGTCGGTAAGCCGCCTGTGTTCCCGGGTGCCCGTATTCAAGAAAGTAAACACGCCAATAACCAATAATAGTGCCACTGGAAGACACCGAAGAAAAAACAGTTTTCTCATGGTTTTGAAAAAGCAATGCAGCAGGACTTAAGCTGGTTAATGAGGGCCAAGACTCGCCAAGACGTGACTGCTTGTAGACCACACCAGCAACGCTTATATTGAAACAGCTTAAAACCAGGCGCAGTTGAATCGAATTTTTTGGACGGAGATTTCGCACCCATTATCCTGCGAGTAGATCTAATTTTTCACCCCAGCTCGCTTATCGTAGATCTTGCAGATGAGGGAGGGGTTAAAGCCTCGTTGTGACACAAAACGAGAGATGTGTTCGAGAGGGTTAGATGTGATGAGGTTTTGATGGGACGAGGTTTTGGTTTTTGAAAGCGACGGCCGAAACAGAAAAAATGGTATAAGATTTTCGACATGAAGTGATCGAAAGTAGAGAACGAGTGCAGTAGCCAGATAATCTTCCCCTAGCTCAAGCCTAGGATCCAAGCATCAGGAGAGCAGCCCGACCGTCTTGCTTGCTGGATATTTTGCTTGTTATTTTCGGCCAGATTTGAATTCGTGTAACACAAGTTACTCTTTGCAGATGTTCTCTGCAAGGGAGTTCATACCATCTGAATGATATGGAAAAGTCAAGGGGACCACCGCTAGTGGTGAAAGGGTTTGCTTGAGAATATCTCCTATGTGGCATACTCCTTGCTAGTCTGTTGTCGAGGAAACACAGTGAAGAACTTAAATCACAATCTCAATCAAGAAAAGATAGCTTTGACGGCAGACTCATTGATAACTTTTTATACTGAGTATATGTTGATCATGAGTAAGAACGAGGCTATCATTGAAGAGATTAAGCTGGAGCTTGAAAGAAGCTACGAGATAAAGGGTTTGGGGAGAATTTGCAGATTTCTTGGAATGGGCCTTTGCCAATTTGACAACGATTACAAGGTGTCTCTCGAAGACGACCCATGAAACAATCAAGACTATTGGCGGAAAGAAAATGTCAAACACAGATCGGAGCGAGAAATTCCTCCTCACCCGACATCAAGCTGTTTGAGAATCCAGGCCTTGCAGAGAGGTTATTGGCGCCTCTTTGAGTACGACAGTGAGGATTGATATTGCTTCCATTACAGGTGTTTTGGCTCGTTACTCTAACAAGCCATTGCACAAACACTTTGAATGTTGCAGGTGTTTTGAGATTATTGCATCGAATTCTCATTGAATTACTCACGAAAGATCAAGAATTTTTTTCCAGCGGCTGGTACGGTGAATTGCTTGGTGCCACCATTATGTGGAAATCAACGAAGACCAAGAGTATCCGACTTCACCAGATTCTGAGAGCACCCGCTTGTTCATTGGAAGTCTTGTTTGTCCTGGACTTCTCGGCACTTTTCATTACAGACTCCACGCATAGCCAGACTTCACTATCCATGAACAGCCTTATCGAGAGCCTCAGCTACAGCAAGCGAATTTTCCTCCTCGGACTTCCTGGTCACTACCTGAACACACACAGGCCAGTTGTGGTACTGCTCTGGATCATAAACATCGTAGACCTTCTGCTCAGCTTCATTTCTCGAAGTGTAAAAAGCCTCCTTGGTGTCTTTCACTTTATCAACCTTGCCCACCGGCACCACAGTGCTAGCACAATCAAAGAGGTTGAATGGGATTGTGTAGTTAGCTGTACTAGGGCCATCTTTTGGCACAGCGGGAACAGGCCACACTGGACAGACTATAGCGTCAATTGGCTTTCCCGAGGAGGTCAAATTGGCAGTTTTCTGCCAGTGGGCGAAGAAATCCAGCTTGACCTCGTAAGCTTCATTGCACACATCCCACCAGGCATTTGCATCCAATGGAGCATCGAAAAGATCCCACGGAACACACTCGACCACGGCTTTTATCAAAGACTCCCCCGTTTTGCTGCACTCTCCGAAAGCCTCTTTTCCAGCGTCAGCGACGTAAGCTTTAGTAGCGGCTGCCATAGCCCTCGACAGCATGGGGATCTCAATGTCCACTACCTCGTGTCCCGCCTTTTCCAACGCCTTTTTGGTCTCTTCAAGAGTTCTTTTCACTGGTGGCAGAGGTCTCATCTCAGGGCAGAAGTGCCACATGCCTATGACGAACTTTCTCTGGGGCACTTCTCTCCATGGAAAAGCAAGAACCTTGGGGTCCCAATTCCACGCCTCCATATTCACCAAAGCCTTGAATACGTACTGGACGTCTTCGAGACTCCGGGCCATCGGTCCAATAGACGAAACCACGCATTCCTGACCGCTGCAGGCGTTGGATACGTTCATGTATGATAAGCGCCCATTGGCCGGTTTCAAGGCATACAAACCATGGAAACAAGAGGGTATTCTGATGCTGCCGCCGATATCCGTTCCAAGACCGCACGGAGAAGCTCCAGCAGCGATCAAGGAGCCTTCACCACCAGAAGAGCCTCCGGCAGAAAAGTCCAAATGCAAAGCATTTGTGGTGTACCCATTGAGGTTCGAGTATGTTTCAGATGCCATGAGCGAGCTGGGAACGGCTGTTTTGACGTAGAAAACGGCACCGGCTTCGAGCAACTGGTCTGCGATAAGGGCGTTTTTGGTTTTGGGATTTTCCGCCAAAGACACGTATCCTAGGGTCGAGTCCCGGCCAACCAAGTCCACCTGATCCTTCAAGGAGATAGGAATGCCATGGAGGGGTCCCACGACTCCGTTCTTTGCAAATTCCTCATCAAGCTTTTCAGCACGTTCTAAGGCCTCGGCAATGAAGATATCCAGACAGCAATTGACAATCTGGTGTGCCAATGCCGCTCTGTGGCAGTACGCCTTGGTAACCTCTAAAGCGGATAGTTCTCCTTTTGCTATCTTCTTTTGAAGATCCACCAACAGCAAATGTGTGATGGCCTTCTCATTGTCGGGAACAATCGAATCCAAAAACACACTTGTGTTCACCTCGCCCGTCTTTTTCATCTTTTCAAGGAGCAGCGGGTCTCTCCATTCTTTAGGAATCCCCTCCAAGATGGCCTTCTGTTTTCTCTCTGCAATTGTCTTCCACAACATGGTCTCTTTAGAAGCGGTCTCTTTAGAAGCTCTTTACAAGCGCAGGGTCTGCCTTATATACCGAGCCTTATCTCGATTCTGCACCCATTCCGTTGATTATATTAGTGATAGTATGCCAAGCTTTGGTTCTCGGGTTGCTGTTTCGAGAACCGTTTCCCCATACACGCCGCACATATGAAAGCAGAACGGTGACGCAAAACCACCAATAAACAGCAGTTGTTTTGCATTCACGGGATTTTTTTTTTTATTTGGCCAATGGATTTGCAGTCCTGAGTCACCCAGATTTAGCATTTTTTCAGCTGGAGGGATGTCGTTTAGTGGTAGACTAGGCATTTTGGGTGCCGGCATTCTCGGATTCCGGGGCCCTTAACCCTCTCCTTTAATAGGTAAGACTTGAGGTTCTTCGCTTTATGAACCTAGGAGGTACAAATCCGTCCTCGCTGGGTGAGGGGGAAGCTCTGTTAGACATGTTTATGACGATTGGTGAAAAATGCGCCACAGGCGATGCAACACAGATTCTCGGGTTTGTGGTGGGCTGGAGGGATTTTTCCAATTGAATATAATTTTTTAAAAACTGATGCTACCTTCAGGCTCGGAGCGCCGTTAGGGCTCTTTTGCAAATATCACGAAACCGCCAGCCAAGTGAAGGCCTCGGGTTCACAACTCATACCGGCTCCCCACCTCCTAAAAATTAAACTCCTAATCATTTTGCCACGATTTCCATGTGACTCTAATCCCCCTTCTGCTTCTTCGAATATGCCAATGAAATCAGCCGTGGTTCTCCAGTAAGAGATCACTTGTAGCATTTTTTCTCATAGTCAGAGCTCTTAGTCAGAGAAACCAAATCTGGTTGATATATACACATAGAGTTGGCAACAATTCAGCCAAAGATAACGTTATAACTCAATTTCATTCTTCACAGGGCTCGAATTATTTTTATGTTGAATGGAAAGAAGGGTGCGGCGTTGATGATGGTTTCATGCCTTGAACTACTGACAGGAACCTGCCACTAGAAGGGGTGATCTTCAATTCTTCTTCTATTTGACCCTGCCCTATACAAGAATATTTTTAGTACCATTGCGGCTAGCTGGATCACGAATTGTCTCTTGTTACTGAGCAGCTGGCATCGAAGTTTCCAAACACAATGTGTGACGGATTCTTCGATATATAGCCCGAGCTGTGGCAAACCACTTTTCAATATAATGGTGAATAATATCAGCGCTGAGCTAATCCACGACGACCTTTTTGTGTCTGGTGATTTCGTCCCGATAAAGGTGGTTCTCAATATTGAGGAGCCCATAGAGATCAGCAGTCTTAACTTGACACTTCTGGGCTACGTCATAACCAGCGCTTTTGTGCCACAAAAACAAGTGGATATCCTGCCCACGCTTGTACCAGCCAACGACTACTACCACAGGTTTTTGCTCAGAGTGTTTGAACTCGAAATTGACGAAAGGCTCCAGCTCAACAAAGGGCGCTACGAAATTGAAAGCCGGGTGGAAATTCCCGATAAAAGTACGTTCTGTGAAAGTAAGGTTGGTTTGAGAGATAAAGAGGAAAGCGTCTATGAGCCCCGTTTCTTGCTTCCTCCATCTTACACACACGAGACTAAAACAGGCGATTATATTGCCGTAGCCTACTTGGTTCTTCCCCTCGTAAATGAAGACACCCAGTTGGATCCTTTATCTGGGCTCAATCCCAAAATGGCATACTCTCCTTGTCAGGTAAGAGTCCAGACTTTAGAAACATCGATTCCGCCTGGATTCTTGACCAAAGGAGACATATGCCTGGTGGAGACTGACGAGCCAGCAGAGCTCTTTTGGAGATTGAAAGCGGACGCTTTTGGATCCCGGAACACTATTTTAACTCTAGGACTGAGACTCACCGCTTGTGCATTTTTTTCGATGTATCCTATGAAAAACGATAGGACCATTAGCCTCACGAAATGCCTCCGACCCGGCGAAAAACTTAATCAAGGCGTGAGCTTCTCTCTTGGAATTTCTTTCCCCAGGAGGGTTTCTGAATTGCCTGATATCGTCAAGGTTCGGTGTCAATCCGTGAAAGCGACTCTAGTCGAGGAGGTTGAATACTCGAAGATTACAAACAACGAAGAATATTCCCCAGATCAGAGCCACGAATCTCTGTCCCACGCTATTGTTAGACTCGTCACCGCTACCGTCAAAACCCAAGAAATCGTAAATAAAGTTCTCAACCAAGATATCGAGTTTGAGCTCTACCACGTTTCTCAGCCCAACAACGACAGCGGTCGCCAAACGCACTACATTTACCAATGTCCCCACGAGTGGTTTGAGGAGCCAGTTCCAGAAACGCTGGCCTCTTTCGCTACAGCCGTGCTTTCACTTCAGTACAAGTTGGTAGTGAATTTCGTGTTTCTGACGGTGGAGGACCCGCTGAACCGGACCCGGGTAAGCGTGGTTTCGGACGTGTTTATAAACACGAAATTTTAAATAAATAGTGATTTTACAAATTTTTTGTGTGGGAAGAGTATTCACATTTTGTCTAATTCGCACGTTTGCAGCCATTTTTTGAAAGCGCTGCACACTTACAATTCACAGTTGAATAAATGTTGTCAAAAATATACGAAATTTTAAAAAGTTTTGAAAATCTCATCAGATCTGGACAATGTCAGACTCGTCGGTGTCCACGGCAGGGGCAATCGAGATGGTGTTCTCTTCAAGGTCGTACACAGTGTATGTGTGTCTCAAGAAAACATCACCCAAAATTGGACCATTTTTTGGGTCCCATTTGCTGATGCCTGCAAGACAGCTACCCAGGAATGGCCTAACGATAAAGTCAGCATAGCTCAACGTGATCTTCTGAAAGCCGAAGGTAAAGGTAACAAACTCGTCGGTGGGCTGGTCACAAGAAATGTATATATCACCATTCGAATGAACGTCACCACCAAGCTTATCAGTGATGTCGTCGACGATATCGTCAGGCAATGAGAGCCAAGACGTGCCGGTATCCAACAGGGCAGGCTTGCCAACGTAGTAAGTCTCACCATTGACAATGACATCCTGAAGAGTGATAGAAGCGAACCAGTTGTCGGTGATAGGAAACGTTACCAATTCGCCCTGGTACTTCTTGTTGTCAATGCCACCGAAAAGCACCAGGCCCTTGTCGCCGTGATCCTTGGACATGTAGATGGAGTAGGCTGGCTTGTCGATGATACCCTGAGTTACCAACGCATAGGGGAAGTTGTCGTACTGGGTTTTAGCCAGCTCCTGAACCTTTCTGGAAATACCAAAGATGGCAGGTGTACTAGGGCTGTTGCTTTTGTTGACCACAGCAAATTGGAAGTTGCTGAGGGACGTTCCATCCTCCAAGCTCACGGTGTCCTTAGCATACAGACCCAGGGTTGAGCTGCCGTCAAGATAGAAGATGGAGAAGTCTTCTTGGAGGTACTTGAAGCTGTAGGACTGGGACTGGTTGAACATACCTTCCCAAGAGGGACCGTAGAATTCGTCGTGCACCCAAAGATCAGAGGATCCAGTGTCAATGTCCACCCGGATCTTCTGCTTGTTGGAGCCAAGATACAAGTCCATGAAGTAACGGATATCTCTGCTGTCGTCGAGATTTGCCGAGGCGGTTTCGTCTCTCTTTTGGTACTTGGTTGAGTTTCTCTCAACATCAAAGTCCAACTTCAACACCTTTGGGGCGCCTCTCTTAGCGACATCAACGGAGGCATCGTGCTTGACAGCCATGCTCAGAACGGAGCAGGCCAAGGCGAGAAGAGGAATAACAGAAACCATTGGGGCTCTGAGGAAACGGTATCCCCCAGTTTATATACTACAAGTCACTGCTGCTACACAGAAGTGAACAAACACAAAGCTGTACGGAATTCGTGCTATCTATAACGCAGGGCGGCTCTTATCTCGAGGTATCATCGAAACCTTTTGCAAAAACATGCGCTTCAACTGTCAAAAACAACGGTAAAGCCGATGTGCAGATGCAAAGCGCTTAAATTGTCTACCTGTTTGGCAGCTTCCATGTCAAAGGTTTCATCATGGTAGTCGCATCGACTGTTTGAGGTTACTGTTACGATTCGTGGGTTTTTGGGTCTCCAAAGCTGAGCATATTGGTCTCAATGGTTTTGGGGTTTCCAGATGGGAGAATTCGATGAACGGGGATTTCTTGAGCTTCGAGAATCACAGGATTATAAGTTCAAATACAACCATCCTGGAGATGACATTTTTTTTGACATTGCTCCATGAATATTGTGCCATTGTAGTCAACGGTCTCGTCGGATACCGAGATTCAAATTTTCTATAAACATTCATGCACAGCGGCCGGAAATACATCCCCACCCGTTCTAAAGCGCAAATGGAAGAGTGTTTTGCATCTCTTGTTTGGATACGACTGCTCACAAAACACCCACTGAGTAGGAAACTGATAGTTTTAAAAAGAGCAGATTTCGATAGGGATATACCCACCATCGAGAAACGATTACATTCGTGAAACCCCTGAAAAAGCCAGTGAGAGTCTACGCTACGGAGTCATCATGCTGAGCTTTGGTCAGAATCTTTTAGTAGCATTGCAGTTGTTGTGGGGTTACGTAGTTTCGAAACTTTTGCATATTCACCGCACTGGTGACATCAATAAGCCACAAAAACGGAAGACCACAAAGCTTCTAGAATTCCGCCATGGCCGTCTATACGCGTGGCTCCGGCAGTGTAGTCCGATGATGGCTCACTTCTCAAAGCCAATCATGAGAGGTTTTTCTGACCACAAAGGAAAGGTCAAGTAAGTCATAACGGAATTGGTGGGTTTGATTTGTTGAGCGCTTTCTCATAGCACAGATAACCTACGAGATAAGAAGTTCAATGTAGAAGGTCTTTGCGGCTGGCATTATGAGGCAGAAACTTGATGCTGAATGGAAAATGAGCTTCAGTCGGTTGGTCGTTTCGGCTTGATAAACCAGTACCAAGCAGCATCGTAGTCGGACAATAATGGCATCAGGGGGTGTTACTAGTAGACGAGACAGGTTGAGACGTGGAATAAGACGCTAGAATGGAAATGAAGCTTTTACTTCTGCCATTAAGGGTCCAAATCTGTGTATCACAAACGTGAAAGATACAAGATTAGCATAAAGTAGTTCACAGCTCTGAAAGTCAAGCACACTATGAGCCAGACGGCGTGTTTAATCCGACAATGAAAGAAATTGTGAAATAAAAGTCGGTAAAAGTTTGGACCGTGAGTAGATTTTCTTGAGGCCTTTTCAAGACGATGTACAATATGAAGACGGATATGATGTAGGAGCCGACGAAGACGGTCGAAACAATACCAGAGCCTTGTTTTCTG
The DNA here is from genome assembly GCA_003708405.2 of Candidozyma heveicola. Classification (NCBI taxonomy): domain Eukaryota; kingdom Fungi; phylum Ascomycota; class Pichiomycetes; order Serinales; family Metschnikowiaceae; genus Candidozyma; species Candidozyma heveicola. The sequence continues at coordinate 11,494 of PPOB02000023.1, forward strand.
AAGAAATATTGGTACAGAAAGATTTAGTCCTTCCTATTCTCCCAGAGTTGCCAACTCAAGGGTACGTAAGCACTTGATGAAGGAAGAAGAACAAACATTCGATTTCAAACGAGGCATGCGTGGGGTCAATGAAATGCTGAGATACTTTTATACTCGATTTATATTGAAGACCAGACATTGCTGAAGTTCCTCAAGAGCGAGCAGAGAATAAAAGCTGAAGATTCAGCGGTTAAGCTTTCATATTGGACTGTGCAGCAAATCTCGATCCACGATTCTCCCTTCGGTTCTTTTACGTCCCAATCTGGCAATACAGTGACACAGTAGACATTCAGCTCTACAGCTATTCAAAATTCTATCACTTTAAAATACACATATCATGCCTTATCGCTCTCGACTAGGTATTGGTCCAGACTGTGGGTGCTGGAAGTCTCCTTGTTCCGCCATCCATCGTACTTCTCCAAGAAGAAGTTACTCAAAAGGAGTATCGAAGCCACGAACTCCATAGTGGTCGAAAGAACGTACTCGTAGATCACCAACTTATGATTTATTCCCGCACCGCTGTAGTTGGAGAACTGGAAGTAGTTCATATCCTGGATGTAGATGGAGAGGATACCGAAAATACCTCTGACAATCAAGAAGGGGGAAGCAACCATCACTGAGATGTTGAAATGCTTGCGGATCCGGTTGACTTTGTACACATACCCAGCAAAGACAACCACCAAACATGTCATGAGAAGAAAGATAACCTGTCCCACCGTTCTCAATGCTTTGGAAGTGGTCACTTTGCCTTTTATAGCATCAAGGTCAGTTTCTCCAGAAAGCATGGTACCTCCAGCAATAACCATGGCATTGGCTGGAATCAAAAGACTGTGGAACATCGCCGAGTATGTTCTGAGCATGCGAAACCTTTTCAACGGCTCGATTGTATCTGTTGCCCAGGAGCGACCAGTAGCCTCTTTTTGGGCATGGATCACAAAGTTGAATGCCGCCAAAATAAGCACAAAGTATCCCTCAGCTCCAAGGACTAAGTATGCAATGAGCCAATTGGAGTGCTCAATTCCCACAATGGCAAAAACCATGCCACACAATTGTGAGCCGAAACGAATAACGGGGAAGGAGATGAGCCATGAGTACACGGTCTTGAAGCCCTTCTTGTAGATGACGTATATCATGAACAAGGAGAAGAGAGAGTAGAGGGCAAGGAAAATGGCCGCTGCGATTCCTGAATCTTCGTGTTTGAAACCCATGGTGTGTAATGAATGATAATTCAGCTACGAGAGAAAAACGGCCGTATTTATGGTATCTAGTGATCGATAACAGCGCTTACGTAAAATTGGCGTGGATTGGACGCGCGGCTGAGCTCACGCTTACATAATCGCACTTCGAGTTTTCGTTGAACGACATGAGGATTAGTGCTTTTTGAGACTTTTCAGAATTTTGTCTGCAATTTGTGGCTCAAAATCGATCCGCAGGTACATGGAAAAGAAAATAGAGCTCTGAAATGCCTGAAAACCGCTCTATCTTGAACTTTTGACAGATTTCCTGTCAAAATGGATCTCCACAAGAAGATCGATAGGCCTGCATAATTAGCTTCCGAAACATAGCCGGACAGTTTAGCTATTTCGGACCGTCGACTAGAGCCCCGTTTTGCGTGGCCATCTCGACAAATTCGGCAGGGTTGGAGAATATTCAAAGTGCGCTTACATAAGCGGAGATGCAATTTTAGACTATGTGCAGGAAACCACTAGCAAGACAGCCGGGACAGCTATTTACGAACGGATCCTTGTGACCTCCAAGCCTCGAATTTGCCGTACTCCGCCGAACCTTCGGACTGAGAGGAAAACGTTAGAGGGGTGAAAGAGGATCATTGCGTAGAAATAGCGCTTTTTTTATGTTTGGTTCATTTGGACTTTTTCGTTTTGACACATTGTGGGCTAATGCACCTCAGTATTCCTTTGGAAAATGCGGAGGGAGTTTCTTCTTTTGATTACGAATAGAAAGCCGCGTCATAGCCAGGGGCTGAAACGTGGGAAAAGCCGCAAATTGAAGCAGAGCTGTGGTTGAAGTTTTTGTAAGTGGCACGGATCTTTGCTTCCATCATTCCCGTTTGCAACGACAGCAGGACAATTGCGGTAATAATGACGTCTTTGAGATGAAGGCGCAGGCAGGAAGATGTCGATACGTTAGGGCACTCAAGGGCCTTGTGTGGCAGTTTCTCGATGTACAGAACCAGAAGCTGATTGGTCCTTGTTTCAGGCCCCGTCTGGGCTTGTTGGAAGATGATGACGTAGCTTTGATGGCGCAGCAATTGTGATAAGAGACGTTGTTATTTTGAATCGCTGGATTGACAAAGTTGTAGTCCTGTTCTGACTGGGTATGATTGTGAGGTGAATGTGTCGGGATATATAGGTTGATGTATAACAAGACACAGTAAGGAGGAAGAATATTCTGGGACCCGATATATTCTTCATGCGTGGCTGGTTCGCAGTTAGATAGATACCAGATCTGTAGCGATAATGAAGGCAATCAGTTGCACGGTTGAGCTGAAGGAAAATCTTTCATAGTGCCTACGAATCGTCCAATCTGAACTGTTATTACAGCTGAGGATCTGTTCCCCTTGACATGAATTGGAGTAAGAGCTGTGCTTGGTTCCGACAAAAAATTTCAAATGATTTGAGAAGGGCGTTAGACAGCCATATGATAAAGATCAGTAACATAGAGCCACAGAGAAAGGCACTCTAAATCATTGGACTTTGACAACCTTTTGCGTCCCATTATGGCTTGTTCCATGTTTATAATGTCTGAGGGTCATTTGGTCAAGTTGAGCCTGTGCCGTTGTAGATGACCCCCTGAACTAGCCAACTTCAAGTCCCAGATGCATTCCTGAAAAGGATCGAATAATCTCTAAATCGGTATTTGGTGTTCTGTCATGCTTTCGGTCCGAGTATCCCACTCTCAGACCTCACTTTAAGATAAATCAAAAGGTGCCAGAGAATTTCATGCTTTTCTTTCACATTCCAGCGACCATCGACAGTCTTCATATGACACTCTAGAGACCAGCAGCACGCAAAAGAGCTCTGATTGGCCCATCACGAAAGCCGATTTTTATGACTTTTTTTTTTTTTTTTTTTATGAATTGACAATGCAAGGGCAGAGAAGCGGCTGTAAAATATGACTCCACTGGCCAAACCTCTTCGAAATAGGCCCCGGTGATTGGACCAAAGATCAAAATCTATCCCAGGGTTCAAAACTGCAGCGATGCCTCACTGAGACCCAAGTGCCGCATAAACATTCTTGTGTTGCACAGCCACAATAGTAAAAATACAAGACCTCTGTAACTTCACTAAGCCAATGACAGTCTACAGAAGAACAATAAACGGAGTCTGGAAGTTCAATTGCCGAGGCTCAATGGCCAAAAAAGCTCGCCACTTTAACCTCGGCTTTTCTTCATCACTCCATTGATTCCCTGCATCCCAATTCTCCTGAGGCTATTCCTGCCAAAGCCATGTCAAAGTGTGCCAAGAAAAAAGTTTCCCGTCAAAATTTCCAACACTCATACGGTGTATTGGGACCTCTGCATTCGATTGTTGTAAGGCACAAAGACAATCTACGCACAATGCAAGGATGTTTGACACCACCAAAAGCGAGTGGTGGGATTCTACGTCAACATGGCGCAGAACTGTATCAATATTGAAAAACGCCTTTTGAGTTTCAACAAACGCCGTTTTTCCGCCAGACCAAAGCCACGGTTTGTACAGCACCCATGCAAGCGTAAGCCTCCGGAAGTTCCAATACTGGCAGGTGAATTTTCATTGGCTGTAGATGCTAAGAATCTTTGACTTCGAAAAAGCATGTCAACCGATGTAATGCGTCGTAATCACACCATTTAGCATTGCAGAAAAGGATCTAGATTTAGGCTCACATGCTTTTGCCAGTTTTTGAACCCTGCGCCGGTTTTGTGTCTCTTTGGCGAATTCAGGCTCTCATAGACCAACCTGCACGTTGGTGCATGCCCGTTCTCGGATTGTTCCTGAATCCGACGTTTTGACAGCTTGACAGGGCTCAGAGCCAACTAACCACATACCACAACTGCGGAAGACCAGAACAAACAGAGATGAAAATTGTTACATAGCCAATCAGAAAAGTCCAAATATTTTTGCTTCCCCAAAATGTGGCTGTTTTGCTTGCCTCAGGTGTCTCTGCTATAGGGCGAAGTCCGTGCGGCTCACAGCTTTAGCCGAATTTGACAACGCCAAGAAATGCCTGACGTCTTATCTAAAAAATCACCGGCCCTTGACTGTGTTTTAACAAGATCTTTAGCGCCCAAAATCGAGATCGTGGAGTCCCATTTAGTCAGGATACCCATGTTTCAACTGGTGGAAATCAAAACAACGAAATCCTGAAAATTCTCCAAAACAAGGCTCTGCAACACCACTACCGAGGCACATATTAAACACAGGGCATGCAACGTCAAGTAAGGAAAAAGGCACCCGGCAACAAAGCACCTGCTTGGGGGCTTAACCTCGCAGAATTTCAAAAGCCACTGATCGATCAGATAAAAGTCCCTGCGATTGGTTACGTTTTCGCAGATGGGCGTAGCCTAGCTCATCACTTGTATTCAAGGAATTGGTTTAAATACGACGCAGAATCTACTTTGGCTCACCATGCTTTCACGGTACTTGGTGGTCAGCTTTATAGCTGCTTGTGCTACAGCTGCTCACGCTTCTATCTATGAATTTTACGGCAAAGACGCCTACCAGTACCTGGGCTGTCTAGCGTACGTGCAACTGGAGGCCACTTTTTGCAAAGCTGCTTCGAAGAAAAGACGTGACACTTCTTGCTTCTGCAAAAATGAAAACGCAGTAGCCTCCGTGGTGGGCTGTATGAATGACATTGGTAAGTTGAACAAAGGTGCGATGAAGTACTATATCAAGCAGTGCAAGGAGTACGAGATCCCGTTGACCGAGGCCGAATTGAAGGAGTACAACTCGACTTATTACGAGAAAGGAAAGTTCCCCAAGGAAATCGAGGGCTTCAACATGACAAAACCTGTCGATGTCCCTATCAAAGCCAACGTTTCAAGTGCAACGACCTACTACGATTCGTACTACGTATTTCTCGGAAATTTCGACAGAGCCATGTACTACGGTGCCGGAGCCCTTGGATACTGGGCCTTGATGTTTCTCATAGCGATTGTGACCAACTGGTCGGTGGTGATCTTCCCCTCCTTACGGACCACTTTCAACGGACCGGTTTCCAAGCTCTGGAGAAAATACGTCACGTTGCCTGCTTTGGTTAAAAGAAAGAAAAATGAACACCAGAAAAACTTCGGTTTGTTCAACTGCCTCGTGCCTTCGAGAATGGAGTCGCTCATTGTGTTTGGCTTCTTCTGGCTTGTGTTTGGTTCCTGCTTTGGACAAATTCGAGTGGTGCCAAACGACCCTATTTTTCCCAAGAGCTCCACAGCTTTGATGAGAGTCGTGGCAGACAGAACCGGAATCATGGGAACAGTGCTTCTCCCCTTGCTTTTTCTTATCGGAGGCCGGAACAACTTCTTGCAGTGGTTGACCCGGTGGAAATTCTCCACTTTCATCATGTACCACCGGTGGATTGCAAGAGTCATCGTTGTGCTTGTATTTATTCATTCTGTGCTTTACTCGGCAATCTACGTGCAAAGAGGCACCTACGCCAGAAGCATGAAAAAGACCTATGTTATTTACGGTATTTTGGCTACCTCGTGTGGCGGTGCCATCTGTTTCCAAGGCTTGCTTTTCATGAGAAGAAGAGCGTACGAGCTCTTTTTGGTGGTCCACATTTTTTTAGCTGTGGGATGGGTGGTCGGTGCCTGGCACCATCTCGAAAAGTTTGGTTACTTGCCCATTATCTACGGCACTGTGGCTGTCTGGGCTTTTGACCGTTTTGTGAGAATCGTCAGAATGTTCTGGTTTGGGTTCCCAAAGGCCCAGGTTTCTCTCGTGGAAAACGAAACATTACGAGTCGTTGTGCCCAAACCCAAGCACTGGAAATCCGTTCCTGGTGGACACGCATGGCTCTATTTTTGCCGGAGCTGGTACTTCTGGCAGAGCCATCCTTTCACGTTTTTGGAGTCCACCACAGACGGAAAGAGCATTGTGTTTTTGTGCAAAGCCAAAAAGGGAGTCACAGCCAAGCTCGGCAAGACATTGGCGCTCATGCCTGGAAAAACGCTTTCGTGCCGTGTTTCTGTGGAAGGCTCCTATGGTGAGTCTTGCTCGGTTTCAAAGCACAGCAGCGTTGTTTTCTTAGCTGGTGGAAACGGTATTCCTGGTATTTTCTCAGAGATTTACGACTTGGCCAAACGGTCTGTGGATAACAATAAGCAAATGCTCAAGCTTATTTGGATCATTCGTGAACCTAAAAGCATTTCCTGGATGTTCAGCGAAATGGAGGCCTTGAAGCACACCAAGATCCAGACCACCATCTACATCACCCGGCCTGATTTGGCCAACAACGAAGATCTCTCAACGATGCTCAGTAGAAGCCTCGAGACCTCCTCCTCCGACGAGATGGACAAGGAGAAAAAGCTGGATACCGAGTTCACCTATGAAGGAGAAGACCTCATTCAGCGCTTGAGAGACCACTTCCCACACATCACTTTTGAAACAGGAAGACCCTGTATTGGCGATATTGTTCAAGACGAAATCGAAGAGTGCAGCCACAGTGCCGCTTTCATCAGTTGTGGACACCCAGCAATGGTGGACGATTTGAGAAAATGTGTGGTGGAGAACATCGACACCACAAACAAGAGAATCGACTTCTTCGAGCAGCTCCAGGTGTGGGCGTAATTTGTATTAAATAGACGTACATTTAAGGGAAACACCTACGGGACAGACGACTCCAGCGGGCGGAAGAGGGCAATTTTCTTTTTCCAAAGAAAGCTCGTAGTTCAGGAGCACTTCAGCCACGAAAGTTCTAGCCTGGGCTAGGGCAAATTTTTCTCCCAAACAGGCTCGGGCTCTTCCGTGGAATGCCGGAAGTGTACATTTGCTTTTTGCCGTGGCGTACCGTTTCCATACTTCCTTGATATTCAGGCCCCACCGAGAAGGAACAAACTCGTCTGCGTTGGAACCCCAGTGGTTGCGATCCCGCTGGGTAAATAGATTGTGATATCCCACATAAACGCCCTTTGGAATGACTATATCCTTCCCTAGAGTGGTGGAACAGGTGGTTCTTCTGTTGATGAGCTGGGCCACTGGAGGGTACAATCTGAGAGTTTCGATGATGGTCAGGTTTAGCAAGTAGCAGTCGGCGAGGTCATCGGACGTCTTGATTTCGTTCCTGATGTTTTCCTGAAGTTTCTTGTCCCGCCCTAGTACATACACAAGGGAGGTGAGAAGGAGCTGGGGATTTTCGTGTCCGGCCACCAAGGATATCACGGCGTTATCCTGGAACTGTTTTTCTGTGATTTGCCCGATTTCATAGGCATCTGCTAATTTTGGCCCTAGCTTATTGCCTTTTTCATGGCTCTTTTTGGCAATTATGGCATCCATGTAGCTTTTCTTGAACTCCACAACTGAACGCCGTGCTGCTTGTCTACTCGGAATCGGGAGCTTGTCGAGTACGGGAAATGTAAGAAAAAGCGGCCGAAATAGCTGTTGCTTCAAGTACTTTAAGTTGTTGAAAAGAGGAGCATGCTTTGCATCGTCCCAGGTTTTGAAATCAAGACCCACAATACACTCGCCAACGTTGGCCAAAGTGTACCGCTGGAGAATATCACCAACAGGAGTGAATTTTTCTGAGAAGGTTTTCAAGTGCTCTATCAATTTCTGCGTGTTCCGTGCTAGCGGTTCCATATCTGGAAACAATATACTGTTAGTGATCACACTGCGGTAAAGTTTCCAGTTTTCCATACTGGCGCTGATGACATTATCACCCGTGTACTGGGAAAATATAGACCACGGTATTTTGATTTGGTTTCCACATTTCTCGTATACCTGGTCCTGCTTCAAGATTTGCAAGAGGTACTCGGGCCTGGTTACTAGAATATTCCACATCGACCCATGGTACATTTTCACGGCGCCATGTTTTTCGAGAGCATCACGGTACTCGTTAAAGAGCCGCTCCTGGTCCCAGCCCTTGTATTTGGCGACGAGAATAGCATAAAATGGGATCGTGGGGATGTTTTTGGGAAAGTTCGACGGTGGAAGAACGATTTTCCTGATTTCGTAGGCGACCACAAAAATGCATATTACGTAGAGCACACCCATGATGGAAAAAAAAGACATGGCTGGGGATAAAGAGTGAAGTGAAGGTGTTGTATATATAAGGTAAATACACGGAGGGGCCGTTGCCGTACAATTCGGCAAGGCATTCGAAAACGAGCGATTCGAGTAATAAATAATGCCGTAGGAGGAAAGCCGTAGAATATAATATCTGCCCAAAACAAAAGTCGTCGAATTCCATTCGCCAAGGCACTTTCATAGGTACACCCCCAGGATGACTTCCCTCTCTAAAAGACAGTCCCAGCCAATCCCCATTTCGGTATCCGTCCCCCACACAGAGACCAAAAAGCTGCAAACCTGATCCAAAAATCCCATCAGAAACCGCGATATACACCGCTGGCACAGGGCATATATGTAGTGTTGGTGAGAAGCAGATGAAGCTGTTATTCCACTGACCAATAACGGCCAGGTGCAAACAATCCAGATGGGCGAATCGGCGGAAAGCAAGCAGAAGCAGTCGATGATTTTGCCCATGATCTCTTGCACCAGCGGGTCGTCTCTTTCTAGATTAGGAAACAAGAGCTTGTGCAAAAGAAGAATACAGCACTTTTGGATGATATCCGCGAGGTAGATGCTTTCCTGGCATTGAACGATTTCATGGGGAAGAAGTTCAATGGAAGCGGCTTCCAGCATTTCGGGGAGTGGCGTGGTGTAAGTAAGGCCTAGAAGTTCACAGGCAGTGGCTTTATCGGTTGGCGATAACGGAAGCTGGGAGTAGAACCAGGAGACTTTGGCTGCAATTTCGAAAAAGTGCCTGGCGGCGCCAAAAATGGGATACTTCATAAACGGAAGCGCCGTACGAAAAGGGGTATGATCAAGCACAGGTCTCCATTCATCGTAGACCTCAAAAGGAGAAGGAAGCCGCTGGACCACCTCCTTTGTTCCAGTCAAAAGCATCACCGTGTAGTTAAATAGGAAACTCTCGACCAAGAACTTCAACGAAACCGTGCTCAGCTTGTTATTTTGGCGAAGCTGGCGGATCAATTCTAGAGCTTTTGCTAAGTGAGAAGCAGGCACTATGGGCAGAGACCCGCTGAACTTATCCCTGAGACAAAGAAGGATTACTGCTGCTACCATCCATTCCTCCACTTCTCCCCGTGCTCTGCTGAGGGAATTGGCGAAGTTCTGGAGGCAGATGGAGTAGCGTTTTTTCGCTTCGATCTTCATATCGGGATTTGTCTTGCTCAAGAACGACGCAGCACAGGCGTTGAAAACGTCGATCATGATAGGCGTTTGCATGGCGTAGGGCACGAAATTCGCCTGGGGCAGAAGCAGCGGGTGGCACATTTGTGGGGAGATGCAGTTGAGGAACCCATCATGAAAGGCTTGGAAGAGATACGGATTGTCGATGTGGTACGAGGGAACAAGCCCGCTGAGAGGGCTCAAGGGGATCAACTCGGGGGACGGGCGATCTGGAGAAAGCGCCGAAATCTGGCCATACTTGTTTTCTGAACAAAACAGCTTCTCCTGAAAATAGCCGTTTGCAGGCGAAAGAGCAAGCGAGTCTTCCAGAACCACCTGTTGTTCTTTCCACGGAGTCCCTGTGTCCTCCAGCTCTTTCCATGGGGACCCAGTAGCTTCCTGTTCTTTCCAGTCTGGAGTTCGTCCAGTTTCCTGCGCTTTCCAGGCTGGACTTCTGGCAGTCTCCTGCTCTTTCCAGGCTGGACTTCTATCAGCCTCTCCTTCTACTTCTGGGGTCCCCGCAGCCTCTCTCTCCACGTCGGAAGTCTCGGCAGGCTTCTCTCTCAAATCGCCGTTCTGCCCGCCCTTGTAGAGAACAAACTGGTACTTTGGTTTGCTCGGGAGCCTCTCGATTTCAAACAGATCGTTATGGGACAAGCTGCGTTTCGTCAGACTGGGCCACTGGCACTTGACGTTGATTCTCACGCAGCCTGAACAGCTAGGGCGGACTTCGTCACATTTGACTTTTCGACGACGGCCTGGAGTTAGTCTGGATCATTTCTGAAGCTGAATCGAAGATACATACACGTTAAACAGCCCAGACGGGTTCGACGGTTGATGCTCATGAATACTAAGCTGGGATCAGAAGCTCCGGCCAGTGCCGAGAAGTCGTCCTAGAACGGTTTTCTGCTTATCGATATCGGTGCGGCTATTAAATTAGGATAAGCGCTATCCTTGGACAGAGCGGAATCTGGGCGGGTCGGGATCATTTGAAGTAGTTCACCGCCACTGCTGCGAACGCGCCAACCGTTACAACCAATCAATATCCCGGATTTACGAATCCATTTTGCCGACTTTCCCTATCTGCAATGTTCTATCAATTCATGCTGTCAACCCAGGAGACCTGTAGCGGGAGCGTCCATTTCGCTCTGTCTGCAGAATATTGACATATAGCCACGTCCCGCTGCAGATATTATCTGCAACCTTATCAACGTCGTTCGCTCATCTGGCTTAGTTCCAGGTACAAATACCACGCCTCCACCGGGGTACCCGAGCATCATGCTTGGAGAGTACACAAACACATCGGCGGACCCTGAAAAATTCAAGCTCTGGGAGCCCAAGATCGAGGCTTATCGGGCCCGGTTGGCGGACGGAATTAAGCCAGAATTCAGTTTGCCAGACTACCAGTTGCCAACGCCAGAGGAGTTGGAAAAAGGCATTGATGCGAGGGCTTTGGCGGCCAAGTTCCTTACAGGCGAGGAAATCGAAATCACCTCGACCCCGGCGGTCGAATTGGCCAAACGCTTGGCTACTGGAAAATTGACGGCTGTCAAGGTGTTCAAGGCATTTGCCAAAACAGCCACCATTGCACAACAGTTGACCAACTGCGCCATGGAGCTTTTCATCGACGAGGGCATGCAGCGGGCCGAGGAGCTTGACGCCTATTTTGCCGAAACAGGCGAAACGGTCGGTCCACTTCACGGATTGCCTATATCTGTGAAAGAGCACAATTCTTATAAAGACAAGATCACACACGCTGGGTTCGTGGGCAAATTGGACAATGTGGCTGCAGAGCACCTGAGGATCATCGAGGACATGTACGAACTGGGAGCAGTGCTCTATGTGAGGACAACACAGCCCCAGATGTTGATGCACCTTTGTCTGAACAACAACATCACTGGGAAGTGCAGAAACCCTTGTAACACATCATTGACACCTGGCGGCAGCTCCAGCGGTGAAGGTGCCATCACAGCTATGAACGGCAGTGCATTCGGAGTTGGTTCTGATATTGGTGGGTCTGTTAGAGCACCAGCAGCTTTCTGTGGAGTCTGGGGATTGCGTCCTTCTACAAAGAGAATCTCTTTGGCTGGCGTGGCGTCCGGATACGATAACCAGTCTTGCGACATTGTCTATCCCACAATCGGTCCGCTAGCCAGAAGCGCCGACGACCTCTCCTTATTCATGAAGACGGTAGTTGACCGGAAACCGTGGGAAAAAGACCCCTTGGTGTTGCCTATTCCATGGAAGGACGTAGCAGCACCCGAGCCAAAGAAACTCAAAATCGCTATTTGCTACGATGACGGCGTGGTGAAACCCACTCCGCCTATTTTGAGGGCCTTGAAGATCGCCAAAACGAAGCTCGAAGCAGCGGGTGTTTCTGTGGTCGAGTGGAAACCGGTGGACGTACAGAAACTCGTCGAGGCCAGCTATATCTCATACAACTGTGACCTGAACCACAGCCAGAAAAAGCACCTTTCTCTCTCGGGCGAGCCGGTGGTGCATTTGAGTGAAAAGGGCCTCAGTTTTGGCAAAGGAGACGGCCATGTGAGTGGCATTGATATCCAGCAACTCACTTACCTCAGAGACTACTCCAGGTGCAAGTACATGGACCTCATGAACGAAATGGACATCGACTACATTCTCACTCCAACGTACGTTTCTGTGGCTGCTAAGCCAGAAACTGTCACCTACTGGGGCTACACGTGCTTGTGGAACATCCTCGACTTCCCCAATGTGGTGTTTCCAACTGGCCTCACTGTGCTTCCATCCGATAAGGTGGATCTGTCGTTTGTGCCTCGTAACGAGATGGAGGAATACGAGTACGCTCTTTACACTGGCCCAGACGACTTTGTCAACGCTCCTATCTGCTTGCAGTTGACTGGAAGACGGTACATGGATGAGTATACTGTCCAGGCTGCCAAGGTGTTGGCTGAGATTGTGCAAGACAAATCGCTGAAAAGACCCATGGCGGTTTTGTAGGCGACTTGGTAGTCTAATATTTATGAGTTGTTTCAACGGGTGTAGAGATGGAGGATATAAGACATAGATATTCTGGGTGAACTTCGTTTGGCCGAGGTTTCTGAAAAATTGAAGATATGTAGTTATTCCAAAAAACAGGCCACTATGCTAATTAGCACCTGTACTCCTCTCGGCCCAACTTGAACCGACCAATGTTTTAAACCAAAGGCGGAAAACAAGAACCTGGTGAGCTTTAAAGCACTTTTAAGGCCTCTGGAGGAGGATAAATGGAGAGAGAGTTTCAAAGAGTGAAGTACGATCGATTTTCAAGAAGAGAATAACTCGAATTAAGTGGCGAAATTTATCTAAAAGCCGCCCGCCTAGTTGTTTATTTGTACATGTAATGTGCCTATATGGAATGGAAGTCGCTTTTTTGCAGTAATCACCACTCAGCGCCCACACACCAGAATACCACAATTTCTCAACCCAGACAAACTTTCACAAAAACTTCTAGAGAAAAGCAAAACCCCTACCCTTACTATTGTTTCCAAGACCATGGTACCGTTTCTCTGTTCGACCTGCATACAACCATCATCAACACTTCTACTATCTACACATGAAGAACCTCATATCCTGGATTTCCAGCAATGAGTGCCTTTGCAGCTTTTTCTCGGCTGTCAAAGAACTCCTCTGAACTGCTGCTTTACAATCCTGCATTTTCGATCCCAATATCAAAATCCAATGTCCGTTTAGGGCTCAAAAATTCCATCTTTGCAGACAACTCCATTATCGTGGGGCTCAACAAGGACGAATTCATAATTGCCAATGGCACGTACGAGCTAAAAGTGTTGCGAGGACTTGCTCTAGTTAATAACGTTTTAAAAATTGGGCCCAATTCGTCTCACAAAGTCTTTACAAATGCAAACCAGGCACTTCCAGTTATCTGTGGAACCGATAGCTCTAGCCGCAATGGCACCCTACTACCGTCGTTCTCTACAGTAATTGAATTGGTGAATTATGACGCGGGCCTTCAGCACATAGACTACATCCAGCCCCAACTCCAAGGCCTATATCTTCATAAACCCAACTCACAGTACACCTTTGAGGTGAAGGAAGAAGCAGAAGAGGGAATTGAGGGTCTCAAAGTTGACCAGACCGCATACAGAGCAATATCAGAGATAGGGACCAAACTCTCAAAGGGCAAAACTGCTATAATAACTGGAGCACCGTTGAGTGGTAAACTGACATTTGCACATAGACTTCTTGATTACATGGCCATGATCGGTCCTGTCGCTCTTCTAGATTTGGAACCAAACAGTGGCAAATTTTCTCCTCCTGGATGTCTAGCATTGACCGTGCAAGATCGTCCTTCTCTAGGCGTTCACGTACAAAACAGTGGTCTGAGCATAAGGACTTACTATTATGGCCACAGTAACTTGGAATCTTTACCATCATACTACTCGAAGTGTGTGGAGGAATTGAAGAAGCTCTACGACCTGGAATTGCGGCATATTCCGCTTATTGTCAATGCACCAACGGGCATAAAAGGACTAGCCAGGAAGGAGCTTTCCGCCACAATTTCCTTATTCAATAACCCCACGATCGTTTACCTATCACAAAACGGCTCTCCAGGAGTTGAGGAGTTCGAAGACGACTTTGAGGTCCAGGATAATCCGGACGAGGAAGTTATCGGAGAACTCACCGAACTCACCAAAGATACCGTTTACAAAGTGCAAGCCACGCGAAGAAAACCAAAGTATTTGAGCTATTCTCACGAGATAGCCTTTCTCCAGTACTTCCACAGAAAAGAGTCTGTCTACGATTTCTCCTTTCTCGTGGAGCTGGCGCCCCAATTGGTGAGTCTCTCCAAAAAAGACCCTTCTAGCGTACCTTATGTGGTTTCGCTTCAACAAAACATCTCGAAATTGCATGCTTCCAGCGTAGAGGAATACTTGGAAGCCTCTGCGGTTGGCCTTTGTTCAGTTGATTTGCCAGAGAGACTAAATCACAAAACATATCCCCAGATCATCTCCGCTGACGAATTCTCTGATTTGAAGCATCACACCATTTGCTTGTGTATCATACATCTGGTCGCCAAAAGCGGCCATTGTCTTGTCTACCTACCGAGAGACTCCTCAGTGGTTGATTGTTTGAGAAAGGAGACTTCCAAAAAGAAGAGTCTAGCCTTTGTCAAGGGCGACTTCAGCATACCGTCTGGAGAAATCTTGACGCCGCATTTCCTGGGAAAGAGTATTCCTTATGTTGTTCCCGAGCCTCTAAGCAAGGTTGGTGGTGTTTGGAATGCCCGGAAAACCATAGGGCGTAAGAACCAGCGGTAACTCCAAACTGGCAGTCTTGTCCAAAAGATGTGGTGGTGATGTAAAATAAGTAGACCGAGATCTATGGATCTGGCTCACCAATATAGTCTGCTTATACTTCGGAACCCGAATCTTTCACGATTTTTGGGAGTGCCACAGGGATCTTTCATAAAGCATGGATACCTAATCTCTCAGCATATACCACATGGTGCTTTAATGCCATATTATTGTATAGCGGTTCTCGTTGCTATTTGGCATTAGAGCCACCAGAATGAGTATCACTCAACGGCCGCAGGTTATAAGATTTGATTAAAATGTGCCAATTACGAACAACTGCTCAAGCTGGAACCTTTTCGT
>PPOB02000023.1:26669-89787 GCA_003708405.2 Candidozyma heveicola
AAAAAAAAAAAAAAAAAAAGACAAGCTTCAACCTCTTCCAAACGCCTTTTGATCCACGTCTGTTTTCTTGCTGTGCGATCCATGCAGGTCTCGGTGTTTTTCAACTTAGGTGTTCTAAAGCAACAGCTCCAATTCACCTTTTCATGAAGATCTCGTCTCTATACAGCCTTGTTACGGCGGTAGTTGCAATAGTGCCCGAGGCAATTATTGCTGCAGACAAAAATGTGCATCCAGGACGCCAATCGCTTCCAAATTTGTTTACAGTGTCTTCTGCCAATGAAATGGAAGGATGGGAGGTTTCGGGCTCCTTGAAGCTTGATGCGGGCCGTTTGGCGTTTGAGCAGGGTCTGGGTGCTCTTTGGTCGAAGCAGCCGTTGGCCAATTCCATGGACGAGTGGGTCATTGAGGCAGTTTTCAGAAACTCCGAATCTGTGGAGACCGCCGACCACTCTTTTGTGGACTCGAATGGACTCTCGTTTTGGCTTTTACAAGCCCAGAACACGCCTAGTTTCAAGCAGGATAAGTCGAATTTCGGCGGTCCTGCTGTTTTCGACGGATTCCAGTTTTTGGTGAATAACAAGGAGAAACCAGGCCTCAAGTTGTTCTCCGGCGACGGCACAAGACACATCCCTAACCAGCTCGATAACACTCTTGGAACGTGCCTGTTCAACTACCTTGACTCGATGGTGCCGTTCACACTTCGCATTTCGTACTCAGCCAAGCACAAATGGTTCAAGGTTCAGATCGACAACAACCTCTGCTTCAAAACAGACGCCATTTCGTTCAAAAACCTCGAGCAGGACTTTGACTTTGGTGTGACAGGTTCCGTGGATGGCAATTCCAAGGAGTATTGGGAGATTCTCAAGATGTCGGTTTACAACGAACTTACTGAAGATGCCATTGATGATCATGCTATTCTTGCGGATGGCGCCGTTAGGGTCGTTACGGTCACTCAGCAGGAAGGCGAGCCCACCTACCAGCCCTCCTTTGGCAGAGAATCACTTATGGAGAGAACCAGGAAGTGGAAGGAGCAGATGCAGAAAGAAGAAGACCAAAAGAGAAGAGAAGAGCAGCAGCAACAACAAAACCAACAACAGCAGCAACCAGTACAAATCCAACAGCCTGCAGTGGACCTTTCAGAGGTGACTCAAAAGCTTAACCATTTAGAAAGCTTGATCAACCAGGCAGGCTCCAACAACCAACCAGACCTTCTGATCCTCAACCAGATCGTGGAATCCCAGATCCAGCAGATTCAGGCTCTCGAGACATTGAAGGAGAACTATCACCGTCTAGAGCAGTTTATCCAAAACCAGAACCACGACATCGCCAAATCCATCCTCAATGAGTTCAACAACCACAAGAAGGAACTCGGCGAATTAGGCAGACACGTCCAGTCGCTTGCCGCTAGTGGAAATCGTCAAAGGGATGAAGCCGTTTATCTCGAAAACGGCAAGTTCGAAAGCTTCCTGAAATGGATCATGATCACTATGATCGCTGTCATCGTCATCATCAGTGTTTTCGTCTACAGAATCAGAAAGGACGTCAAGCACTCGAAGCTACTTTAAATTAGAAGTATATAATCTTGTAAAATACACAATACGTAATGCCAAGGGGCAAATCTTCATCTCTTTTTGGTTCTTTTAATCATCATTCGTGGCTCAAGCATGGGAAAGGTAGCTGCCTGTGCTCAAGCTCCGGAAACTTGGAATGCTGAGGCCCTGGGCATCCAAAATCGGCACGTATGTCGTTGGTGGGTCAACGACGTTGAATTTGAGCTGCACACCCGTTGGGGCTTCCGATGCTTTGCCGTTGGTGGTGAATCTGGCAATCAATTTCTCTTCAGGAACGCTGCCGTCCAAGATCAACGGTTTGGTGTATCTCCAGGTGATTCTGTTCCTGTCCTTGTTGAATGAACCCTCGGGTTTCGAAGATGCCGACGTGGACTGGGCCGAGTTGTCCAAGGAGGCCGAAATCACCAAACCATCAAGCTGGACCTGCTGGCCAAAGGCAGGGTTATGCGTGAGCTTGATGATGAGGCTTGCCTGGTGAGGCTCGAATTTCCAGATCTGCCTCACAATCACAGGAGCCTGTTGTTCGTTCAAGTTAGCAATGTACTTGAGACCTCCCAAGGTACGCGAGGCGATTTGGGAAAGATCCAAGGTGTATCTGCCTTCGCCAATCTGGCGCATGAACTGCTCATTCAACAAGAACTTTGTGAATGGCACGGGAATGGAGATCTCCTGTTGCTGCTGAACGTTAGCAGAAGAGTTATAATTGAAAGCCACCTCGCCAAGCACATGTGCCTTTGTAACATTGCCGGCCTTGAAAGTAACATTGACAATTTCAGCAACAGACGTGTGGAGCCCTTCGTTGACGAGGGCCTGGCTGGAGCCAAAATGCTTGAACTGATTGTCGTGTTTGAAGAAGGAGTTTCCTGTGTTCTGGCTGACCAAAGAGGTACGAGTGCCTGCTTCATCGTGAGGAATCCGAGGTGCAATCATCAGCTCTCTTGCTGGAGGAAGGTTATGGAACTGGCCAGAGTGGAGGTCTCTTCTGTTTAAAGTAGGGTCGCCCGATGTGTGAACCTTTCTAGAAGGAGGAGGTGGTGGAGGCTGCTGCTGATGAGATGGAGCTTGAGGCTGCTGAGATTGCTGAGACTGACCCTGCTGATACTGCTGATACTGTTGAGGCTGCTGAGTCTGTTGAGGCTGTTGAGGCTGCTGAGACTGGCCCAGCTGAGAGTTGTAAGCAGCAGCTCCAGCTCCAGCAACAGCAGCGGCACCCACGCCAGCTGCAGCACCAGTGCCAGAAACACCCGAACCAGTGGCCTTCTCTTGGGTGGATTCCTGGGTATAAGAAGTTGGTGGGCTGGATGGCGGACCAACCTCTTTGGCAATGTTAGCAGCAGTAGAGCTTGTTGGAGGAACGTCACTGAGCAGGCCAGGGCGACCAGAGGCATCGGTGGAAGGAGCACCGAACGATGGAAAGTCCTCAGAATGGTCAGCCTTGGGCGTGGCCTTGGCAGAGAGATCTTTATCCTCGTCGCCATAGTCAAAGCTGTACTTTCCAGAGGAAGTATTACGTGATTGGCCCTCGGCGTCTGTTTCCACCTTAGGAGGGTGGTCCAACTGGTGGGTTTGCAACATCAGCAAGCGGTTGCCGTGGATGTCGGTAGGGCCGTCACTGTCGTCGTCCGAAGAGGAGTATTTGACAAAATTGGGTCCCTCCTGGCCAGGCAGTGGGGATGCCGCAGCAGGCTCTTCCTTCTTTGGAGCAGAAGGCTGAAGAGGCACGGCGGTGTTGAACGACTGGGTTCTGATGTTAGGAGGAGCAGAACCAGCGTGTGCAGCCGTAGCAGCAATTCCAGCTCCGGCAACTCCTGCGGCTCCCACACCAGCAGCACCAACACCATGTCCACCGGCAGACGAGGATTCGGCGCCATTGGAAGGCGCCACAAACAGGCCTCTTTCCACATTCTGCTTATGAGGCGAACTCAGAGGCTCGGGAGAAAGACGGGTGGAGAACGTGTTGGTCCTGGAAACAGAAGAGACAGACTGGTCTTCTGGGATGGCCTCGACGGCACCCACGTGTTTGTCGTTCTTCTTCTTCCGACCGAGAAGCGAGCCCATTTTGGAACGCAACTTCAGCTTTTTCTTGGGCTCCAGCGAAGCGCTTGAAACCGAAGCTCTGTTAGCCTGGTTTCTCGCTGGCGAGGCCGTAGACGCCAGAGAACGGCCCGAAGGCTGATTCTGAGTCTGGGCCAAGTCACGAGCGGGCGCCTGAACCTTGGCATTCACCATGTACTGAGTATACGCCTTCATTTCGTTGTCGACGTTGAACTCCTTGAGAATATAGTTCACGGCGTTTTCGTTCTTCTGCAACACTTCCGAGGTCTTGGAGTTGACCGCGTTCATGTAGCTCAAGAAGCTGCTAGACAACAAGTCCTTCTCGTGGCGTTTGTAGTTTTCAAAGTTCGAGAGCACCGTGGGCGCCTTGACGTTCCACTGGTACTCGCCATTGGGGTCGTTTTTCTCCAAAGCACGGCTAATCTCGGTCAACTCCTTCAGGTTCACCACGAGCTCGGAAAACCGCACGTCGTCCTTGGTGGCCCCGGCCAATTGACTGAGAATGTCGTTTCTCATAACCTTAATCAACGAGTCGTTGGCACCAATCTGGGAGGTCACACACAGCGCCACGCAGTTCCAGATTTTGTCAATAGAGCCAAACTCCGCTCCAGACTGTGTGAAGAAGTCCCGTCCGTTGGCCACCAAAAGATTCAAGTCCTGGTTGTACTTAATTAGCATCTTCGTGTAGTTGGAGAACCACACGGCCAAGTTCTTCTCGATGAGATTCTGCGAGAGATCCAAAGAGTGTGGAATGAAATTGGCCACATCTCCAGGCAGCTTCGACGTCAAGATGGTCGTGGCGAATTCGGATGCGTCGGCCATTGTGGATGAATGCTGGTTGGTACTTGCGATGTTAGTTTGAGGTGCCGGTGAGGCCGTTGTGCAGGAGAAGGTGTTTGGAAGCTCTGGAGGGTCCGACAATTCGGGGACTACGGGGTTTTTTTGGAGGTTTAGGAGTGGCGGTTTTTTTTGTTGTTTTGTGAATTTGGCTGGGGCCATTGGGGTGGTTTTGTGGAGGCGGTGGGGTCAAAAAATGAGGGAACTACGGTAGTTGCTAGAAGGAATAGGTGAGCGGAGGAGGACGTATTTGGCGGGATTTTTCCAGTTTTCACCGATGGTGTTTGTTGTACCAGAAAAGCAGATTCGCCTAGTTTGACAAAACTGGTCTGCTGAAGATCGTGTGGCTCAGTATGGGGTGGGTTGCGGTGAGGCGGTGCGGCTTAACCTGGAGCTTGATGGAAGACGGCTCAATTGGGATTGTTTTTGGAGGAGGAAAAAAACGTTATATCTTCGGAGAAGCTCGGTATAGTAATACTGGCTGAGCTGGTGCGGCGGATATTGCGGCCTCAGTTCAATCCGTGGGCCGAATCACGGATTGCTTTTATAAAGTTTAGATTTTGGTTAGAAGTTTCTTTCTCGTCGTAGAAACCTGTCTCTGGAGTTTGTTGAGTTTTCGTAATTGTGGTGTCGGTTTGTATTGTAAGTGCTGTATTGTGAGTGGTCGGTGTCCATGAGGCTGTTACTCAATGTCGGTGACGAAGCTTCGAAATCAACAATATCTATCAGAGACGCTTTCTTTCAATTGGCCCAGTGCTTGTGTCTAAAAACTGCTTGGCTCTTGTTGTTTCACCGTCCATGGTGCTTCGAGCACTGTAGTTGTTAGAGAAACTTCAGACCCAACATCACTTGTTTAAGCTGTCTGGTAAATAGCGCAGTTGGAAGGTGTCCGAAAACGAGTATAAATTCATTGAATGGAAGACAACAATATTATGATGAACCCAGACACAGACCCCTAGATAAGACCAGACGTTTCTTCAACAACAAGATTACACCAAGGAAGGAAGGTTATGCGCCTGGAAACCCTTTACAGTCAAATAAAATGGAGTTACTGGTCTAGATATCGACACAACAAACGGTATTTTGTAATTTCTGATTAATTCAATTGGGGTATTCGTAGTAGAACCGAAGATTCAGAGTTGTCAAGTTTCCTCTATGGCTTGCATAGTCACCTGTCTGTCCGGCTAAATGGCCAACCAAAAGAATCATCAAAGTCTGTTTCTGGCAAAGAAACTCCCCAATCTGCTCATACATAGGAGGAGTTTGTCGTCTACAATCGAGCTTGGAAGAGCCAAATCCCTTGTCCAACTATCGATGTCAGTCACCCCATCAAGTGACTTTGGGCAAAGAAGGAAGAATTTAAAAAATAACGCATCGCTATCGTTTCGATAAGCCCGCTCTTCCCGGTTTATCGGTTTTAAGAATCTATGTAATCCGGCAAAGTCGGTGATAGTAAGTCCCAATCACAACGGCTTCCAAAATACCCTCACAATCAATCACAGATAATCTAATTCTATCTCGCCTCTCAGAACGAGCCACTTACGCAGAATCACTGCTTCTCAATGGCTCAGATGTCTCGACGTCTCATTGGCCTCTACCTAATTTAAATACTGCTCTTTTTCTCGTACGATTCACCAAAATCTACCGCAATTCCAGGATACCAGGAAGTCACCTCCTCTGAAGTCATTGAATTTTTTACGAAATCCCCACTCGAAAACCAGTCTTCCATTTCACCGAAATCTGGTTCGACTATTCTCGGCGCTGGCTTATCTCTCCATTCGCCGATCAGACCCACCTTTCTTTGTCCGAATAAGCGGAATACATGAACACTGCTGATGTCTATTGCGCAATCGCACGGTCTAGAAATCGTAGGCTTCGGTCTGAAAATATCAAAAAATAAAACAAATCGAAAAAACTGAAAATCTGTTTCACCGATCTGCTCGACGAATCACAGGATCCAAAATGCAGCCTGGACGGATACGAGGGCTTAGGGATTCTGCCTATTGAGAGCATATAACTTGCAGGAATCTCAAAACGCTCTTGGCCGGTTTAGGCCCGGAGTAATATGAGCCGTACTTATCTCCCGGCTTGGCTCGAACGGTCCGGGCTTTCCGACAAACAGCCAGAGAAAGTCATTTCAAGATAAATCGAGCAATTGAGTAGAAAAAGTACTAACCATCAAAACTGCCAAAAAAAGTGCCGAAAAGTAAAGTGTATTCTACCGCCTCACCAGATTTTCACCTTTTCACCTCAACGCCCAAATACGAAAGCTACGATACCGCCGCCGTCCAGACCAACAAAAAACCCGCATATTACACGAAACACATGCAGACGTGTTCCGCCCGCTGGCCAATCATATCACCTATCTGAGTTCCAAGCACCTCTCTTATCTTGCCATGCGCCGCTGCAGGACTAATGGAAAAAGACGACAACGGGGCTGGAGGAGTCTGTTCGCTGCTGGGGCTTGGGAAAAACGAATACCGGGTTCTGATTGGCTGTTCCTGTTTTTCTTGTCTCTGCAATTTCACATACACCAAGAAACGGGCCCTCCTCAGCCTTATCAGTGGGGTGCGGCTAGAGACTCGCTTATCAGTAAGTGCGCGCCTGTCGGTGATTGGCCTATCGTTATCATCAACACCTCCAACCCACTATATAAACACATGGACCGCCAGGTTTTTTTACCCCGTTTACCGATTTTTACTAAAACATGTCGACTTCTGTTCCTGGCGCCACGCAGACCGGCACCGGCGGCGACTCCTTGACTGTGGATCTCAGTGCCCAGTTTGACGGCTCCAACATGGTGTGGGTGGCTGTTTCGGGTATTCTTGTGTGGATTATGGTCCCCGGCGTGGGCCTTTTGTACCTGGGTCTCTCCAGAAAAAAACACGCTCTTTCGCTTATATGGGCGTCGCTCATGGCGCTTTCACTCACCACCTTCCAGTGGTTCTTCTGGGGGTACTCGCTTTGTTTCTCCCACCTGAGCAGCTCCAGCTTTTTGGGCACTTTGGCCAACTTCTGCCTCATGGACGTGTTGGGCGCTCCAGCTGTCGTGGACGCTGTTCCTGACATTTTGTTCTGTTTCTTCCAGGGCATGTTCGCCTGTGTTACCGCCATTTTGATGGTAGGTGCTGGCTGTGAAAGAGCCCGTTTGGCGCCCATGATGGTGTTTTTGTTTATCTGGTTGACCGTGGTCTACTGCCCTATCGCCTACTGGACCTGGGGCGGCAACGGCTGGTTGGCCAACCTCGGTGCTTTGGATTTCGCTGGAGGTGGCCCAGTCCACGAAAACGCCGGCTTTGCTGCTTTGGCCTACTCCATGGTTTTGGGTAAGAGACACGATCCTTTGACCAACGGCAAGGTGCCAAAGTACAAGCCCCACTCTGTGTCTTCTATCGTGTTGGGAACTGTCTTCTTGTGGTTCGGCTGGTTCGGCTTCAACGGTGGCTCTACAGGTAATGCCACCATCAGATCCTGGTACGCGTGTGTCAACACTCAAATTGCTGCTGCCACTGGTGCTTTAACCTGGATGTTCGTGGACTGGTTCCGCACTGGTGGTAAGTGGTCCACTGTGGGTCTCTGTATGGGTGCTATTGCTGGTCTTGTGGGTATCACTCCTGCCGCTGGTTTCGTTCCTGTTTACACCTCGATCATCTTCGGTGTTGTTCCTGCTATTGCTTGTAACTTTGCCGTGGACCTCAAGAACATCCTCAGAATCGATGACGGCATGGATGTGTTCTCGCTTCACGGCGTGGGAGGCTTCATTGGCACTTTCATGACCGGTTTGTTCGCTGCCGACTACGTTGCCAGATTGGACCCAGACACTCTGATTGATGGCGGCTGGATGAACCACAACTACATCCAGTTGGGCTACCAGCTTGCGGCCTCGGTCTCCAACGGTGCCTGGTCCTTCGTTGTCACCGCCATTATTTTGTTTATCATGGACAAGATTCCCTTCCTTCGTTTGCGTTTGCACGAGGACGAGGAGTTGATGGGTGTGGACTTGTCTGAGATTGGTGAGTTTGCCTACTACGACAGCGACAACGAGTCTGCTTTGGGCACCAAAAACGCTGCTTACGTTGCTGAGCCAATCAGATCCAACGACCCCCGTGTGGCCCAGTTGAGAGCTGCTTCTAACAACAAGGAGGAGATCGAGGGCACCAACAAAGCAGGCGAGCAGTTCTCTCCCGAGGACTCGAGCGAAAATCACAGTACCAAGCAGTAGGCGCTTCTAATTGAATAATAAAAGTAATATGAGTATAAGTAATAGAGTATGGTGTAGGTGGGGCCGTAACGATGAGTATCTGTCTCTAGGAGATACCAAGCGCAAGGGTAGTATGGGTCACTTGGGATTGACTTCTTGGCATCTTTGTTTATCTTCAACTTGCGGTCTAGAAACCCACGGGCGTTAATGGGCCGGTATTCGACTAGTGGAGAATTAGTCGGTTTTCATCGTTGGGATTCCTCAAGATAAAGAATGTTTGGAGTTTTATTCAGCGTTCAATTCTGTGATGGAGCAACTTCCACGGATGAACCGATATTTTTGACAAATCAGGCCTAATTCTATTACTATGGCTTGTTCTACACTTATTGGACTGCGAATTGAAGTGTTCACTGAAGGTACTGTTCCTGAAAGCCTAAAGGCCCCCTTCAATTCAAAATAAATATGCCAATTCCAGAAAACCTCAACATTCAAGTAAATCCGACGTCTAGTAAAATTAAAAACCACTAAAACAAGTCCCTCCACTGACTCTTGCAGCTTTTCGCAGCCACCCATACTTGACCATTCAGATACATCAACACACCACAATTCAATGTACCAATCAACCAAACCATAAGAAAACCACCTTTTTCCTCAAAGTCTCTATTGCCTGATTTGTATTGCCAGAAGCGACGGCCTCTTTACTGATAACCTGCACAGGGCCACGGGGGTCGCCTACTACGCAGGCTATCTGCCTAGTCACTATCAACAACCACACCAGTCAAACAACATGACATCCAATATCTCTCCAGGCGAGGGAATCGCCAGGTTTTTGCATTTGGGGACTCTGCTTTTCGACACTATTTCAAAACTCAAGTCCTCAGACTGCAAAATGCAAATTGCATACTCGTCTCAAAAGTACATTGAGTCACCGATTCTTGTTACACTCCCCTCCATGGGCCTCAGGCTTACATTTCTGAATCTGCAGAGCCAGGAGCTCCAGCTTATCGAGGTCTTGAATTTCCATATGCTCAAGCTTTTGTATAACGGCCAGGCGTTGAATGAAATCCAGTTCTTTGAGGTTCCTGAGGAACCGGACGCTTTGGAGAAAGCGCCAATGCAGAAACAAGTGACCCTGCCCTGCTTGAAGGTGATTTATAATAAAATATTTGGTCCGACGTACCCGGGAATGTTGAATTTGGAGAAGAAATCCTACGTCTTGAGCTACCCAGGTATCAGCTTCAAGTTCGAGATTCGTCTGAAGGAATTACTCGCAAAGTTGGCCTCGATCGAAGACAACAACCAGATTCTCTCCAAAATCGCCAATTGGGACGTCGCACCAGATATCCCGTGTGTGTCGTTGGCCATTTTCAGGGGAAAGGATATCACAAGCTTTGTCCAAAGTTTACGGACAGGTCTCACTGAAAAGGGAAATGCCGAGCTAGATCGTGCTATTTCTGTGGAGAAGTTCAAGGTTAGGCTTGAGCCAGGCGAAATTGACGTATTTTACCCGCCTGTTGGTGAAAACACGGGAAAGAAAGAAACTCTCAAACTTGGAGTAAGCACGCAGCAGGATGCTCTTAGGGTGTTAGGCCCACCAGATGCCTATTTCAATAAGTTTGACTCGCGTCTTTTGATCCATAAACACCTCAAAACTGCCAAAGCACCCAGTGAGAGAGCTGGTGCAGTGTATAAGTTCCACAACTACTTTCGTTTGGGAGTCGACTTGCTCTACAACTTGAATCCCAACGATAAGGTAGGCGGGGTGCTAGAAAAAATAATCCTCCATAACGGCGGCATAGCCGAGTCATTGGACTTCATGCAATGGAACAAGTGCAACTGGGAAATAAGCTGGGACTCTAAGACCGGATCCAAGGTCGACTCATCGATGTACTTCCACGAGTTTGATAAAACCTTCCTTCTGGAAATCGGTAATGGCAAAACGGCCCCTGTGATGCTCAACCGAAACGAGTCCGAGATCACCCGAGACGAGGATTTGGAGATTTTGCATGTGACCGACAACGGCAAGCTGGACTTGACGCAAACGCTGTCGAACGATTCCATAGGATCCAAGCCTTCGAACGAGTTCAAGACGTGGGGACAGTCGAGATTGTATGGCTATGACCGGTGCATTTGGGAAGTAATCGAGGCAAACAACTGCGTTTCCAATGTGACCATATATTAAGGGGGCTAGAACTAGAAAGCAATTGGTTTGTGTTGCATCATGAGAGGATGCACTAAGGTCATTCCATCATGACTTACGTTCTACCTGAAGTCACGATCTGGTGGAAATGAAAGACCGATAACTGCACAATGCGTACTTGCTGAAACACATACTAAATGGTTATTAAAGGACTGAAAACACCTACAAAATGCTCTTTGATGGACTCATTCTGAGTTTAAGGCCTCCTTTGAAGCAATGGTCGGATACATCGGAAATGATGACTGCGCTTTCATCATAGCCATAGGTTAAGATGAAAATGAAACTCTATTATCATAAGATCCCTTTTTCCACTCATCATGACTATAGTGCCTAACTCGGAGGTCTGGTTACTTGGTGTGTACTGCATACACAGCTCCTCACATTACTGGAAGTGCTTGAGATGCTCTGATAAGACGACCATGAAACTCACGCCTCAACTAATATCAGAGGCGCCGAGTTACGTCAATCCCGAAAAACGGCTTACTTTGAGTCTTCGAGGTGGCCAGGCACTTTTTATCGAGAATCTCGAGGCCACAAACAACATATACAATGTCATCGACTTGACCAACAACGAGCTTATCGAGCTCAGTGGGGTGCCTCTGACGCTAGACAAGCTTGAAACGCTTCTTCTAGCGAACAACAACGTGTCTCGTATCAAGGAAGAGCCCAATGAGCATGTCAAGTCACTTTCGCTTGTCAACAACAACATCACCAACTTGGGCCAGTTGTTGCCTCTTCGACACTGGCAGCTCGAGCATCTTCTATTGCTTGGCAACAAGGCTGTGAAGGAGCACAACTACAGGCTTTTTGTGGTGTGGCTAATGCCCACGTTGAAAGTTCTAGATGGACAGAAGGTGAGTGCTAGTGAGCGTTCAGAGGCTAGAGAGCTCTTAGGAGAGAGCTACGAGAAAAGAACGCCCGCATTTGACGCCATAGTGAGTGGAGGACCGCAGCCTGAGACCAAGTCCAAGCAGGAGAGAATGGTGGAGAGCACAGTGAAAAAGCTCAGTAAGGAGGAAAAGGCCGAGCTTCTTAAGCAGCTTGACGAGGCCGAGGATATGGAGGAGGTGGAGCGGATATCAGCCCTTCTCAAAGGAACGTGAGAGGATTGTAAATTAATGAAGACCGAGCGATGTACGGCGGTGTTTTTCACAGGCTTAGGGCCGCTCTACAGGGCAAGTCGATATGTGGCTGAGACAGAAGCTTAACAATCAGCACTTTGCAGGCAGAACAAGAAGCCCCTGAATGTGAGAACGACAGCGATGTAGGAGCGTTATGAAAATAAGGCCATTGTTTGACGATTTGATTGGTGGGAGGTATTTTCTGGTTGAGTGGTCCATAATTTTCAGTTGGTGAACGCAAAGAACCTGAGGAGTCAAATAGAAGCGCAAAAATGGAATTCGAAAAGATAAACAGATAGCGGGAGACGGAAAAGATAATTGGAGTTTTGAGGGGTGAATATGGCCGGTCTGGAGTAGCAAGGTGGATAGAGAGGAGATAGTGCCGACTTTAGCAATCCGACCAATTCTCTGAAACCGGAGCCTTTATTCCCGCTTAGTCTCTCGAATCAAGCAAAAGCTCCTTCTAATTTAATAGTCTTTGAAAAAAAGAACCCAAATCAGACGAATGGGGCAGAAAGTTGAAACCACCTGGATCCTCACATTGGGTTGCAGTTGGCTGTGTGCATGGAGTTCCCAAGCTAGAGCAAAAGGCACAAAAACGGATTTCTGAAATAGAGACCAAAGTAACTTTCTGCTATTTCCTCTTTCTTCCCAAAAAAGTTGTCTGAAACTCGCCTTTCGAAAGCACTTCTCTGAAGCACCAGGCTGACTTATGGCTCACCTGAAAAAGCCCAGCAAAAGCCGGTAGCCAAAACGTATACCGATTTCTGAAAATAAAGGGAAGTACTTATTCACCTGACCTCTTCTCCACATTAACAAAACCCGCTATATTTCCGTATATCTCCATGCCTCTGGATACCTCACCATACCTCACTGTACTGCTCAGTCCACCACTGGAACTCCTCTTATATCGAACCACCAATTTCGCCAATTCAAAAACCAAACCAGCTCTCTGTAATCTTTAAATCCCATTTCTTTCCTCTCTTCCTGAAAATCGCTCAAAACTCACAAAACCCACCCTCTTCCTGGTACCTCCTACTCATCTGGCTGTATGAGACATCCACAAGACCAGCCCCCAGACCAGCAAAAACCCCCAAAGTCCAGAATCCCCTAAACTTCCCTCGCTTCTCCAACCTCCCCCAAATTTACACCCATTTCGGCCCAGGCCCGGTGCAACCCTTCAACCAGGACGCACCAAATTTCTCACTTTCCAAAACCTCCTCGTCGTTCTTTCTGAATCCCGACCCAGTGGCCGCTGACGCCCCGTCGCTTGCTCCATTCGCCGCCTCATCATGACAACACGCCCCAAGCGTAAAAACGCCGGAAACAAGAACTACCTGGATGCTCTTCCAGAAGGTCTCTTGGAGGACCAGAACGACCCTCCCAGTGCCAATGTCAAGGCAGCGCCAGCAGGCCGCAAACCAAAGAAAACCACGCCGCTCCCGCCGTCCACGGGGAAGCTTCCCTATAATTGGCAGCCGCCCGTGGCGCCTGGAGACTACTTCTCCAACAAGCTCAACTTGGAGGGTGCCTATGTGGATACGCTTCAACAGAGCCTATTCTGCCCGGAACAGCCCAGTTTCCATCTGCGGGAGCTCGAGGAGACCACAGCACGCCCGACGTCCCGCCGCCGCAAGGAGCCGTACTTCTGTCTAAGAAAAGGTGACTACATATATATGGTGAGTGAACCTCCAGGAGAACCGTACTACATCGGGCGGGTGATGGGCTTCGCCCGCAAGAGCAAAATGGAAAACACGCCGCCAGACGAGTCTCCGTTGGAGGACGCTTCGCTCTTCGTCTTCCAGATCCAGTGGTTCTACAGACCCAGAGACATCTCCAAACACACGCTGGACTCCAGGCTCCTCTATGCCTCCATGCACAGCGACACCTGCCCGTTGCAGAGCTTCAGGGGCGTGGTCACCGTGAAACACAAGCTGGAGATCGACGCTTCGCCGAAATTCGCCAGAGAAGGGACCCCCATGCTGCCGCTAGAGGCCTACTGCCTGATCCCCAACTGCTTCTACTTCGACAAGTTGTTTGACCGCTACATGATCAAGTTCTACGATATCATCAAGACGTCGCTGCTTCTCCAGTACGTGAGCAACGCTGCTAACAACTCGCAAAACTACATTCTTGCGCTCAACAAGCGGTTCGAGTTCATTTTCATGGAGCCCTCGCGAAGCAAGCAGTTCATTGCCAACTTCGAGTCCAATCTGAGCTCCCACTGTCACGTTTGCTCCGAATGGTGTGCTCCCAACGAGCTGGTAACCTGTGCTGGTTGCGAAAAACACTTCCACATGCTCTGCCTTGATCCACCGCTCCTCAAAAAACCCAGTAGAGGCTTCAGCTGGTCCTGTGCTCTCTGTACGAAGAAGCACGAGTTGGAGTACCAGAGCAAGAAGATGGTGATGCTCTCGCACGACAATAGGTCTTCCAACGAGAAGGAGATCTCCGAAATGAGCGATACCGTGCTTTCATCGCCCCAGGAGCCCGAAGAGCCCGAAGAGTCTCCACGTAAGTCTCCTGAAGTGTCTCTTCCGAAATACGAGCTTTTGGCGAAGGAGTTCTTGAATAATGACGCTGACTTATCGGTGGAGGAGAGAAGGCTCAAGGAGGAGTGGAGCATGCGCTACCTCGGCATACATACCCGTCTAGAAGATGCAGTTGACTTGGACGACCGTTCTCCATACCCTAGGGCGTCCACAAGCTTGGGCCCCAAGTACCAGGCCTCCAACATTCCTGAGTACATCGACCATCCCATAGTGTACTACGACGACCCCAAAGCGGCTGAAAACGGCAAGAAAAAGGCCCCGGGTAAAAGAGGCGCCAAAAAGAAGACCATCGAGGAAGACACAAAAAGACTACCGCTTCCAAAGCAGTTCGAGGACGTGCCCCCGAAAGAGTACCCTCAGTGGCTCCAGCCTCGCCCCAAAGGTTATGTGGAGCGTGGTGTGGACGATGGAGATGGAGAAACTTGCACGCTTCTTTGGAAAAACAGAGAGGAAGATGTGGCTGACAATTTTGCCAAATTGGACGACTACGTCAGGGCATGCAACCCCATCGCTCAACGTCTCAACATGTTCCCAACTTCGCCTAACTTTGTGGATGCCATCTTGAAGATTTGGTTGGAATGCAATGGCGACGCTGTATCTGCCATCGACAAGGTCTCCCAGCTCACGAGAGCCTCCCTCAAAGAGCCCACCTTTTCTCCTGAAGAGATCAAACGCTTCGAAAACGGTGTCAAGAAAAACGGCAGCGAGCTCTATCCCACATACAAGCTTGTCAAGTCCCAGCCATGCTCCATGGTGGTGAGGTTCTACTACTTGTGGAAGAAATCACCCAGGGGCCGCCAGATTTGGGGCAATTTCCCAGGCAGAAAGAAGAAGCTGAGTTCCATCAAGGACGAGAAGCCTGCTAAAGTTGTGGAAAATATGATCGACAGCGACGACGACTCCTCGTACGAAAACGAAAAGATTGCGGTCAAGAGGCGCAAGTTCTGTTGTAAGCACTGCAAGACTTACAAGTCCACGCAGTGGTTCAGAATCACTGGTTTTGACGAAAACACCAAATACGACGAGAGTATAGAGGCCGAAGAATTCGACCCTGAAGCCGTGCTTGGTTTGTGTTTCCGTTGTGCTAGGCTTTGGAGACGTTACGCTGTCTACTGGGAAGATCCACATGAAGTGGAGAGAAGAAACACCAGGGGTATTGGAGGTTACAAGAAGAAGGTCGAGGCTGAGTTGGTCGCTGATGCAGAGAAGATTTTGACGAAAGCACAGATGGAAGGTGGAGGTCTTTCGTACGATCCTGTGGTTCTTAAGCCTGGTGAAAGCTCGGTTTCGATCCTCAAAACGCCTCTTTCAAAACCTGAAGCAGAACCTAACAACTACTCCAAGCGTGTTGCTGCCATCGCCAACATCACCATTCCGTCACCCACAAAACTACCGGACATTGTCTATCCTAGACCCCCAGCCAAACCCAGAGCTCAAAAACCCACATCAACCGCATCCAAGACGTCTAATAACTCCGTCAAGCCTCCCGCATCTACAAAACGGGCCAATGGCAGAGCTGACGCCCAGGTGAAGCTGGAGGAACCTTCAGAAAAGAAACGCAA
Source organism: Candidozyma heveicola (assembly GCA_003708405.2). Taxonomy (NCBI): domain Eukaryota; kingdom Fungi; phylum Ascomycota; class Pichiomycetes; order Serinales; family Metschnikowiaceae; genus Candidozyma; species Candidozyma heveicola. The sequence continues at coordinate 42,769 of PPOB02000023.1, forward strand.
ACCACTTACTTCCACCAATGGTGTTGCCAAAACGGAAACGAAGCCCAAGCCCAAGCCCAGAAAGAAGAGCCCCATTAAAGAGGAAGACAAAGAAGACTCCATTGCAGCCCAGGAAGTCAAGAAGGCGGTTCCTGTTGCTTCTTCCAAAAAGAGGCCTCAACAGGAAACTAAGGAGCCTGCTGCTCGGCCCCAGAAGCAGAAGAGACAAAAGCGCACGACGTCATCGGATTCTGTGGTTCCAAGTCCCATTCTCAATCCAGACTACAGGGTTTCCGAGTCTGCTGGGTCTCTTGCTAAGGTTGATAAAAAACTGTATTTCAAGCTCGACGAAAAGAAGCTCTACGACCTTATCACCACTTTCAAGAGCCGGCAGTTGGTCGACCTCAAGCTGCTCATGCAAGCCTTCCAGGCACCTTCTCAGGCCAACATTGAGTTGCCGTTCTCGGTTAACGACAGAAATTGTTGCGTTTGTACGGAGTATGATGACAGGGACGACTCTTTGCTTGAGATGTTAATTTGTTCCAATTGCGGTGTCAATGTCCATGCTTCGTGTGCTGGAATCGCTATTTCAGGAAAACAAAAGCCGGTCAAACAGTGGCTCTGTGATGCTTGTGTGAACGACCTCAGTCCGCATTACACTACCACCTATTCGTGTTGTCTTTGTCTTGCGAATGAGCAGAACTACGAGATGTCTATATTGGGATCGCCATTAGTCAAGCCCGATTTTCTCATGCCAGTGCTAGATTCCGGTAATTGGGCACATTTGCTCTGTGCTTTGTTTTCACACAAGCAGATTTCGTTCAGAAATGTCACTACGCCTTCTTTTGTCTCCAAAGAAGTGGTGTACTCCACAAGCACGAAGCAGGTGGGATGTGCTATAGAGAGCGTTTCCAACGTCTTTTTAGAAAACTACACCAGCAGATGCAGCATTTGCAAGTCCCTCAGTGGTGCCATGATTCAGTGTGATGGCTGCAAAGACCTGGAGGAAAAGTTCCACATTACCTGTGCTCAAGATACCCCCAACTTCAAACTCGGCTTCAAGCTCGTGCCCCAAAAAATCTCCAAATCCAACACAAACACATACATTGGCGACGACGCCGGCAAGTTGGAGCCTGTGCTTCTTTGTCCAAGACACGATCAACGAGGTGCCATTCACAATATGAGAACCTTGGGAAAGAGAACGCTAAATGGCGAGCTCAAGCCGTTGATGCTGTTGTTTATCGAAGATCTAGCACGACTCACGAACTCAAGATGCACAGGACCTCAACTCAAGGCTCAAAATTACATGAAAATGGTGGAGAAGTTCACAGAGACCGAGGAGGAAATGGCTGCAAAGTACAGAGCACCCACGGAATACAGGAAAGAAAAGGAGAAGGAGCGGAAAGAGATCTTTTGCGATGTTTGCAAGGTCACCGCCTCGCCCAAGTGGTGGCCTTCTCCACAAAATCCCGGTGCTCTGATATGCAGAAACTGTCACCTTCTGGACAACGCCGAAAGAGCCGATTCTGAGCTCGAAGGAGACCAGCTCGCCAAGGAGCTCAACGAACCAATCAGAGCAGAGCATTTCGGGCTCCAGGACCCGCTGGATCACATTCTGCAGGTCTACAAGCAGCCCGAAGCGCCTAACGTGGAACGGTCCATGATCACCTTGAGTGAGATTTTGTGGTGATTTTGTGGTGAAGGTGTAGGAGAGGTTTTTGGTCACGTGCACTCACCGCTCTTTCAGCTGGCTCGTTTCTTCATCAACAACATCCTCCTTTTGTCATTAGCTGGCAGCAATTAAACCAAGCCTTTCGTTCACATCCATCATGCTTCAGCTCGGTGACCGGGATATGCCCGAGATTCCCGGCACAAAATTGGGCGGAGAGGAACTTCATGAGTTGAGGCTCATGCTCGCAGACCTTCTCAAACGAAGAAATACTCAGTTCCCTGGCTCCCAGCCGGTGTCTTTCGAAAGACACCATCTTGAGGTTCTCAAAAACAGAGACTATTTTGTATGTGAAAAGTCGGACGGTTTGCGGTGTCTTCTTTTCCTTGTGCACGATAGTGCCAGAGGTGAAGGTGTGTTTCTCGTGACACGAGAAAACGATTTTTACCATATTCCTGGGATCCATTTCCCGTCGGAGGTGAAGGAAGACAGCGGAGAAACATTCCATCACGGCACGCTTCTAGATGGAGAGCTCGTGTTGGAGACAAAAAATGTCCTGGAGCCATTCCTTCGATACTGCATTTTCGATGCCTTGGTTGTCAACGAAAAGGACGTCACCAACAGACCTCTACCTAAGCGTTTGGGCTACATCACGGAGCACGTCATGAAACCATTCGACAGTTTCAAGGCTCGGCATCCGGAGATCGTGAATGCCGCAGACTTCCCTTTCAAAGTCAGCTTCAAGATGATGCAGCTGTCGTACAGAGCCAATCGAGTCTTGTCGATGCAAGACCAGCTTTTCCACGAGTCGGACGGACTAATTTTCACTTGTGCAGAGACCCCATACATATTTGGCACGGATGCCACTCTATTCAAGTGGAAGCCTGCCCACGAGAACACGATAGACTTCAAAATGAACATGGTGTTCAAGCAATACCAGGATCCTGACATGGACCCGCGTGACCCAGACTCCACATACACAGACTACGATAGCAAACCGGAGGAGTTCAAGTTGAGTGTGTGGAAGGGTGCCAAAGACTACGAGGAGTTTGCTCAGCTAGATCTACCCGAGGAGGATTGGGAGCAGCTCAAAGAGCTCAATGAGCCGCTACAGGGACGCATTGTGGAGTGCCGAAAGAAGATTCTGAAACCGCCGTTCTGGGAGATGCTCCGCTTCCGTAACGACAAGTCCAACGGCAACCACTACTCTGTGGTGGAGAAAATTCTCCATAGTATCGCCGATGGTGTTTCTGAACAAGAGCTCAAAGATTCGTGTCCGGAGATTGAGAAATCGTGGAAGAAACGGGAGTACGAGAGAGCACAGAAGGCCAAGCAGGCTCGTCACCAGCCCCCACCACCACAGCAGCACCAGTCACATCACAGAGCATCGCCTGGCTCGCTGCCTAAACAAAAAAGGCGTCCGTCTGAAGCTGAAGAGCCGGCGCCCAAAAAGGCGAAACACAGTGAGAATGAAGCCAGGATGCTTCAGGACATGATGCCCGACTACGAGGAGGAGAGCGATCTGGAGTGATTGTATTTTGGGAAGGAAATGTATATACGTAATATCAGCGTTCGAGCTGGATGTTGCTGCCGAATTTGGCATAAAGGTCTTTTTTGTACTGCGCTAGTTGGTCCTCGATTTCGTCGATCTGGTCCGACAACTTTTCTATCTGAGAGTCCAAAGAACTGTTCTGCTTGTTGATTGCCTCCACGGCAGCATCAACTTTCAAGAATACAAAAGCATCGCCCACCTTGTACTGAATTTTCTCGTCTTCGTCTAAAAGCTCAATCTCCAACGCCAAATCGTCAATGTAATCTTTCTCGGTTTTTAGCGCTCCAAGACGCTCCGACAACGAGTCTTTTTTGTATATGAGCGAGGAGAACTTGTTGATTTTCTGCTGATCCTCCCATAACACCTCCACGGCGTTCTGTTGGCCCTCGGGAAGAAGCTCCATGTTGATGTTGAACTCCCAAAGAATCTCTCTTGTATATTGGTCACGTGCACCACTTGGAAGTTGGTGGAAAGAACAGTACCGAGTTGGGCTGTAGAGACTTTATTGACATGTAATTGCGGTGAGTTTGGAATTGGGCTTTCGTCTAAAACATGGCAGATTGGTTTGTCGGGTTTGGCAACAAGCAGACGATGAGTACACTATAAGATGGACCAATATAGAGCCAATGATGTGACTCCTTTTTGCAGTTCATTGACTGTGGGTCGAAGGGCAGTAGATTTATTCGAAAGAGCTTTACTCTTGTTCAATCTGTTGCTTATTTTGCTTCTAGTATCTCTTTGAGCTACGAACTATAGGAGATGAAGGGCCCTGATGGACCGAAGAAAGCGAATTGAAGGGACGAATTGGTGTTTTTTCTTGTTTTATATTCAAAAGTTATCCTTGAGTTATGCAATGCTTTTGTAAAGAACATACTAAATTTTTGGTTTTTCTTCCAGCTTCGAATGGGGCATGGTTTTGTGATTTCGCAACCACTTAACAACTTCTCTACAGAAGGTAAATAATCACTTGAACGAAAAATTCCATTCCAATGGGAATCCACAATAATATTAGGAAGTTAAAGAAAATGCAATTAAGGCGTTTGGCTGCAAATGACAGTGTGCCCATACCCAGGATGACGAGACAGACATCAAATTCACGAGTCAAATACTAAGGACCTGAAGAAGACAATATAGAACTCGAGACAGACTTAAGTAGTGCTTTCTAGCCAGTTTAGACCAACTAAGAGAAAAAAAAAAAAAAAAAAAAAAAAAAAAAAAAAAAAAAAAAAAAAAAAAAAGAAAAGAATACATGCTGTTCTGCCATAACTCTCATTGAATCTGATTGAATCTGACTGATACTAGCAACTTCACTGTTTTGAGCCTTCCATGCATCCTTATACCTAAAACTAAGCAAGAGAGAAAACATTTTAATACCCAATGTCACCATCCACCAAATTATTTGTCAATTCTGGTGCTTTTGTATGGGTATTTGTGACAGACCTATTCTGGTGTACAGGTGCACCTTTGGTTTGGGCTCGTTTGGTTGCAAATCTAAACCACACCACACTCCTACGTTGCAGTATAAATTAGTGAATTCCGAAAAAAAGAGAAGCCAACCAGTGTACCAGCAGAATCAGAACCAGGGAAGCTTGGTGTTGTTTTCCCAGACCATCTGGCCCAGCTTCAACTTCTCGTCGTCAGCATCATTGTTATACATGATGGCACTCCTAGAAGAGTTCTCCAAGTGCAAGCCCGCTCCGTGTCTCTTGACAAGCTCGTGTTGCACATGCTCCGAAATTTCAGACTCCCACACAATCAATTCGGTGTAGTTCTTCAAAGGCTCCTCCTCATGAGGCAGCTCCAAGTACCCCTTAGCAAGCCCAAGAAGCTGCAATGCGTATGTATCTCTATCAAATTTTGGGGTGTTCACGTAGATCTTAAGCACCGTGGCGTGGTTGTGGAAACGCTCCTCCTCCTTGCAGTAGTCAAAGTCGTAGGTCCACACAATGAAGCCAATAAGATCTCCCGAGGAAGGACAGTCGAGGCGCAAGCCGAAGTACTTGGGTTCCACGTCCTGGAACTGCTCCACAATGTGCTCGTACGAGTCGTTCCAGACGTCGTACTTGGCTGAGCCAGAGCCAAAGATCCGTGTAGAGAGGAATTTGGCTCTCAAGTGGAACCAGTCCACGAAATCAGCAGTGGGCACCACTGTTATGCGCTCAATTCCGTCCTGGCTGACCTTGGCCTCCATTTCGCCGGCAAAATGGTCTCTATAATGGGCGAAAAGGTACTCGAAGTTGTGGAACTCCACAAGCGATGCACCTTGGGGGAGCTCGAGCTTTGTGGATGGCTGAAGAGGGATTTTGGCAATGGGCACACCAAAAGACTTGAAGCCGTGATTGGCGTAGTACTCGCCGATTTCCGAGTAAAGAAACGTGAATCCCTCGGTGCTCAAGTACTCATCTCGGCGCATCTCATCCATGAATTTGCTAACCATCAAGGCGGCAAACCCGTTGCCCCTATGTTCCGGGTAAGTGTAAACGGCGCCAATACAGCCACTCAAAACAGGAATCGTCACCACGGAATCGCCTTCCTTCTTGAAACGCCAGGCCTGCCGGATCAAGACTTCCATAGAACTCACCACAGCATCGGAGTCTCTTTTCTTCAATGCAAACACGCAAAGACGGTTCACCTTCGAGGAGGTGATTTTTGCCTTTGAAAGGAGAAACTCTCTTTCCACATACTCCTGCTCAGGCAAGAGGTTCTTCCATGCCTGGGCGTTCTTTGTTCTTGTGTGGTTGATAGAAGGCAGGTCGTGGAGCCTGTCAAGGTAATATTCTTGTACGTTGTGAGGCATCTTGGAAAAAACGATAACAAGGAAGAAGCTGGAAATAAATAACGATTGAGGAGCAACAGGAGGAGTTCAACTCACCTTGATTGGAGTAAACTCTAACGGCAGGATGTAGAGACAAGGTGCATCTAACGGTAGGAGGGCGCGAAGACGAGGGGCCCAAAAAGGCAGTTACCGCGAGGTTATTTAGGCGCGGCAATGGCGGCTGATTCAATACTCAGCGATTGACATTGACAGCGATTTCTCCTATATTAGCCCTACATTCCGCGAGGGAAATGGGTAGTTGGCGAAATGGATAAAAAGTTGGAGTCCTCGGAATTCGCGTGAATGTGGGGTTTGTGGAACCCTGTCAACGTCACGTTTGCAGCCATGGGTTTTGCATGTAGGAAAGTCATGGAGATGGAAAAGGCTAGGAAGTGATTGGTCTAGCAATTTTAGCATATTCATCATATTCGTGGAATTTTTGAGAGATGTCATTTAACTGTAGGGGAACTGTCTTTGAAATGGCCTCCAACGCTTGAGTTTTTGGTTTCGGTGATTCTCGTGATCCAAGGTGGATCAGTAATGACCGGTGGGGAATGGACGCAGTCAAAAATATGACGCCAAAGAGCCTTAGCACGGCGATTCTCTCCGCCTCGAGCCCAGATTTGAAGTTTGGGTCCGCCAGGGAAAAGGAGACATAAAATGTAATAAAAATCAAGCAGAGCTTTGCGGCGTTTCCATAGATGACAAGCGCAGCCATTTCCAGCTTACTGTCGATCGTCTTTTCTGCTTGACATCTTGATTTTGTTGAACAGATTGTCTTAGGGGTCTTGTTCAACTGGGCATCATGTCTTCAGATATCGCTTTTAGTCCCTTGTAGCATCGCAAACAAGACACGATATCACAAAATGTCTCAAGACAGACAAGCTCATCCAGTTAGCAACCTCTCTGACTCAAACGTCAGAGCCAAACATCAGTTTCTTTCAACCAATCAACTGTAGTCCTCGGAAAAAGCGTCTCTCATCCGGTTCACCTCATCGTGAACATTCCTCGTGTTGCTGTTATACAACCTCAACACAATATCGTCCGCTCCCCAGCCCTTGTGGAGATACTCATCGATCTTTGTCAACACGTCCACGAGTTTATTGTAATACTCCTCATACTCATCGATCAACTCGTCACAGAACTGGGGGATCTTCAGGTTCAGGAGAAGCGTCTCGCCCTCTTCGACCCGGAACACGTTAAGCACAAGGCTGATCACGGAAAGCAAGCTCTGGACCTGCGCCTTGTGCTCTTTGGACAACTCGTTGAGGTTCACGGGATTCGTGCACAAGCGTTTCAGCGAAGAACGGAGATGGTACCTGATTGGATCGGACTCGATTTTGTGGCAGAGATCGAAAATCCAGTGGAGATCGAACTCTGGTCCTTCGGGGAAGGGGATCACCTTGGCGTAGTCGTAGTCGGCTAGAATGTCAAGCAGTTTCCGGACAAGCAGGTACTTGGAAGTGCCGCTGGGGTATCTTTTATTGACCACTTCGAGCAACTCAGCCGGAGGGTCGGGGAAACTCGAAAAACGCTTTATCAACGCCTCGTCAATGTTCAAATTTGGAACCTTTAGTTTCCAAAGGCAGCCTTTGATATTGGCCCAATGCACAAAAGATTTTAACGCCAGAATCACCTCCGGCAGCTGGGCCGCCTCTTCACCATAGAACTGCTCCACATATTCCCTCATATACGGATCATCGAGCTTATTGCCGATATGGTGATCAGTGTGGAAGAAAGAGAGCTTAGCACAATACAAGACCACCACGGCCTGGTGCAAATGCTCCTCTTTCACGCCCTTGGCGAATTCCATTGCTTTCTGCCTCATTTGCGGCGTGTACGTGAATTTCAGCTGCTTGTATGGAATCACAGAAGAATGCTCTTCCTCGTACCAGCCCTGTTTTTCGATTTCGCCGGCTGCTCCCACTACAGCCAAGCAAACGTCGGGAAAGCGTTCGAAAAGCGTCTCGTCAATGCTCTGTAAAATCGAGTAAGCCAGAATCGTGGAAAGCCCTTCGTTGAGATCCAGCGGGTGGATGATCAAGTGTTTGTCTTCTTCCTGGACTCTCTGAAAAGCGTCATTGACGTATTTGAATTTTCTTCCTTTTTTGTTGACCTCCGTCATCAGAAGGCCCTCAGCACGGTCGAGGATCGTGCTGGCCACGGCTATCAAGGCATCTGCGGTAGACATAGTAGTTAAAGATCACGAAACGAAAAGTAAACAGTCGCGAAAGATACGAGTTGAGGGTGGAGGTGAAAAATGTGCTTTTGGAGAAGAAAGCTGGGGGGTTAAGTGATTTTGTTTCTGGCTGGTTAAATAAATAAAAAAGGTGAAATGAATGTATGGGGTCGGCGAAATGCCAGGTGGACTGGACTTTCGCAGCCATTACAGTGGAAGGATGCGTAGACTGGGAGTAGATATGAGATCAGTATGAATTCTTCGTAAAGAAAGACGGCATCTTGCTATTAAATTGGTGAATTTGAGGAAAGCTCACAATTACTCCATAACGGCTTCTTCTGGCATCCAAAGTGTGGGCTCATTTAAGGGACTCCTGGGATTCGATTTTGTCAAGCTCTATTCAATAGTCTTTAGAGCAGCTGGATTTCTGGAAATCGCCGAACCTGCTGAGTTATGGACCGTGCGGTGTCCTTTTAAGACCGGTGGTGGTGAGTTTCATGCCTCAACTTCAGAAACGTTTCCTGGCCGGAAGACAAATGTGGCGTTCTATTTTCTAAGAAAGCTCTACGCTACTTGCAGAGAACCAGCTATTAGTCACTTCAGCAGCAGCAATGGAAATATCGGGAAAACAACTTTCTCAGTTCCTGGCCACCAGCAACAAATAACCATGTCCACCTGAAACAAAACAAAAAGAAAGAAAAAAGTCGACAAGGCTCCAAGCTCGTAGGGAATGCCGATGTTTTTTGATTCATCGATGCCGTCTGTACAAGAACTGGCAAAGCTGGACTTTGAAAAGCTAGAATAAACCATTTTCTACCAACATCCCTATCAGTCTCTACACTTCAAAACACTTCCTTCCTTCCTTCCTTCCATCGCTTCCTTTACACCAGCTCACCTCGGTTGCGTTGCTGGCTTAGCCACAGCCATAGTACCAACAAACTGGCTACAAAATAGGGGATTACAGCACAAACAGGCGCCAGACTGGAAGTACTGAGAACAGACCAAAGCCCGGCAATTCTTCAAAAGTGCACCACTCTCAACTCTACATCCAGCAGCCTGGCCCGGCAATGCCATCAACACGTACCACAAACAAACAAACCGTTTTAAAGCGAGCCAGAACCTTATCAGTAACGCATACGCAAGCATCACTTATCGATTTCACTCGGCTCGTGTTCCCGCCATGCTAGGCGTTTAAAAGCACCCTCGAAAGTCCTTTCGGCACGTCGCTTATATCTAGACAGGCGAAGCTGCTCGACACAGTTAGGTAAAACACCGAAAGAGACTCCGAAAGCAAGTGACGTTGTGGAAGAATGCAGCCCGATCCGTAAGAAATCAAACTAGCTTTGTTTCGATGAGGCGCTAGACCTCAAGTGACCCAGCACCACGGCTATTAATCCACAGTTACCCAAAACCACGGCCCGGAAGGATACTGGCATGAAACCGGATAAGAAAAGAAAATTTACAGTGGAGAGAATGGCATTCACAGACACAAAAAGGGGTTCAGCACATGACAGCATGAATTGTGGACCATCATCGACAGAAGCAGCCAAGAACGCCTTTGTTTGATTTCCGGGCCATTGTGTCGATAACCGCTTGGCTCTAGAGGAACCCGTGGGGCTCTAGGTACTTATGAGAGCGGAATTAGATGAGCCAGCCGTTTTGAGCATTTGGTCAGTTTGGGACACGGAGAGGTGAAGGAGAAAACACGGCAGTTTTGAAGGCATTGTCTGCTCTAATCCGCTAATTTCCGATAACCTCTATCGCCTAGCGGCTTGGCTGTTCTTGGCTTCCATCAATTCAAGCCTCGAGGAACAATGGAACCGAGGGTGCTTTGGCACAATGTGGTTCAGGTGCATGCCATATTCATGGCGTCATGAGGCGCCAGCGTCTGTGAATAGGAGTTAGGATGGAAGAGGAATTGGAGAGACGATGGGGCGATTGAAGTGGAGCCAGCGAGAGGTGGAATTTTTGAAAGGCGTGAAATGCCGTTTCTATAATTGAATGGGATAGTTAGGTCTTCTGAAACAAGAGGATTGATACCTTACAGATACGCTATTCTGATGCATTCACAAAGACAGCGGAGTAAACGGTGAAGTGGTGGCTTTGGATGGAGAAATCGAGGAAGCCACCAAGGTGCCCAAGGCACAGAAGTGAAATTTTGTAGTTTTCTTAACGCTGAAGACGATGTCACCTCTAGAGTAGCAGCTGCCTTGGTAGCTATATTCAAAGCTTGAAGAGCTTGCCTTGGTTATTACTCTCTAATCGACTTTCGTCATTAGGCCCAAACAAACCAACAAACCAACAGACCACGAAACAACGAAGCAGCAGCTCGAACCTGTTGAATAAGGAAATAAAGCAGAGTTTCATGGAAAATGTATGGCAGGACTAAGCAGAGGGTTTCGTCCCAGCTCGAAGTTTCGAGGGTATATCCAATGTAATTCAAGTGGCTCCATTAAGCACGTAAATTCAGCACCAAATATCAAGCACCAAAGTCATCATATTAGACAGAATTGGCAAATAAAAGAGCAGGTCCTTGGTGCTACAATCGCCCTGGTATACTACAGAATACTTTCACATCCACCTCAATCATAGGCGACTTCACTGTAACCCCCACAATTCCGCCGGAACCCGCCAAATCACCAGATCATTCCTCCAACCTCAAAATCTCGGAAGTCTCTTTCTGGATAATTTCCCTACTTTCACTCCGATTAGTCCGAGCGATATGTCCGGTGGTCACATTTGAAATCACCCAAGAAGGAGCAGCAGCTTCATGTCTTGCCCAGAAAAGCGATAAATGTCAGCCCCCGGAATTAGGACGCCTCATTTTCCTTGTGGCGGCATTTTGACGCAACAGGCTGCCCCAGAAATTTAGACTTTCTGTGTGGATCTACATCGTGATGTGATACTGATCAGAAACCGAGGATCCCAAAGCTTGTCAGCCTTTTCTTTTTGCTGATCTGTTGGGGATTATTGGGTGGGATATTTGAAAGCTGTAAGTGGGTTTAAGAGTAATACGGAAGACTTTCCAAGTGAGGTTCAGAATCGATTTCGGCTGGAGCTAAGTTATTATATCCCTTGAAGCACTTCTAGGACTAGAAAAACCATTCCATCTTAAATTTGAGCTACATTGCTATCTCTTTTTACTATGGAGTTCGCTCATACTAGTCCATATTCCAGATTTCCAGTAGTACCGCTCAAGATCGAGCTGAAGCCAGTAGCAGATTTATACTTTGGATTAAAGAATTGTCAAAGTCCATCGGCTCTCCATTTCGCCATTATAAATGTTTCTCGACCTTGAACTTCTGGGCCCCCCATACTCTTTTTTAAGCAGACGTTTGAGTGTCACCTTCAAAAGACAATCCAATTCCACTCCATGTGTCAGTTCACGTTTCTCTATAACTCCTCTCCTATAACATCTCCTATAACCTCTCCTATAACCTCTCCTATAACCCCTCCTATAACATCTCTCCTATAACATCTCCTACAACCTCTAAAACTCCCATATTCACCATGGCCGCTTTGGACATGAGCCATTAAACCACCCCATAAAGAAGCCAATCGGCAGAAAACGTCTTCAATCAAAACTACTACATCCGTTACGAGCCAACAACACCGAGGACCCCGAGAAACCACTCTCAAAACTCCATAACCATAATCACCTCTTCAATATCTACCACCCATTCCTACAAAGCTATACCTGACATCCAACACTTCCACATTAAACTCCTTTCTAAATTCTCCTGCCACAAAAGCATCAAACCCATTGTCTTCGGATAGCCAAAAACGCCAAATACCCTGAGCCGTTCGGACCTAACGCTCTCTTTAGCACAACCAGCTTTACTGCACAACCTCATTATGCAAGTGTCAAGAGCCTGGTGGTCAGAATAGGGGTAGGTAAACGCGGGCTGGACCCTGAGAACCGGGCCAGCTCTGAGTTAGCAAAAGCCGTATTCAAAAGTCGTGAAACGAAAAATTACCTTTTCATCAAAAAATCGGCCTCAAACAACCCCGAAACGTCGCCTCACTTGAGACGTCTCACCCCACGGAATCATGTTCCATACTTTTATTTTTTATGCCGCATCCAGCCCTCGGGCCACGGAAACTCCTTAAAGACAGGTTGAAAATAAAAACAGAAATTACGTCCAATACGAGCATCCCGCCCTCCATTTTGGTTCCGTCTACACTCCGTCATGCACGCTTGTATTTTACGACACCCTGCGGCGGGTAAAGATTGGTACTGCACACAGGAAACTAATATCCTTCTAGTTACGCCGCCACCCGCCCAAGGCTTGCCCGCATATCTGGAGGCTCTACACTTTTGCCTTCAGTTAGCCCAGGCGGACGCTACGGCAAGACGGGCGACGGCAAATGCAGCTGCAGTACATCACGTGATCGCGGCACGTGACCAGTACAATCGAAACACAGTTGCATGTGGGCCCTAGGCTATAACGCTACAAATCAGATAATACTCGTATCCATTCCATTCCCGTAATATACATAATGAGGGCCCAGCCGGTTCCGGCCCCGCCGGCGCCCGATGCAGGGGCCTTAGGCCGAGGCCAGTTTCTGCTTCTGGCGCAACACCTTGATCTTTCTGCGTCTGGCGTTGATGAACCAGTTGCTCAACTGCTGCTGATTGAGACCGGTCGTCATCATCAACTGCGTCTTCTCAAAGGAGTTGGGGTAAGGGTGGTTCAAGTGGTCGTTCAACCACTTCAACAAGATGTAGGTGGTCTCCTTGGGCAAGTTGTTCCTCGTTCTGGTCCGCGTGGCCAACCCGCTGGCTTCTGGCGACAGAGACTTGGACAGTGGCGAACCAGGCGACGTAGGCAGCGCCACGGAGGGACGGCGTTCGCTGTTCTCCAGGTTTCTGTGTAAAAGCGGCAAAGAGCCCTGTGGAGCAGCTTCACTGGGAGGAGACCCACTGGCAGGGGCAACAGCGTAAGGAGTGTAAGAAGCACCAGCATAAGGCGAGTGGTGGTGCAGTGGAGGCGAATTGTACATCTGGTACAGGTAAACTGGCATCGGAGGATAAGGCGAAGCGTGGATGCCAGGAGCTGGAGCCGCTACAGGCATTGGCCTGTGGTATGGGTCAAAAGCTGGTTGTTGAGGAGCAAGACCGGCATTTTTGTTGGTGAAGATATCAGAGATAGGAGGCAAGGTGACTCTGTTATTCATCATGACTGCAGGGTTGTTTTTGTGGTTTTTGGGTAGTATGCAAGAGAAGTCCTTCTTTGAACTGGGGAGCGAAGGGCGGATATTGCGCTGCTTTTATAATCATGACAAGAAACTGGCACAATTTGTTAAGACATGATTGCTAAGCCAAAATTTCTTGGAGATCGTTATGCAGCATGTAGATCTGTCTGGAAACATCCGCAGCGCCTGCGCACAACGCACAATAGCAAAGTATGCAGATTTCCTCGATCTCGCGAGCCCACTGCATTTTCATGGCACCTTTGAAACCTGCCCGGCAAGCCCTGAAATGTGGGAGTCAAGGGGTACCCAGGGGCCCACCAGGCATCCCGGGAAAGATAGGACAATTTTGACACGTGTCCGAAATATCCTCGGCAGAGGCGCAGCTGTCTGTGGTTCGTAAAAACATTCCAAGCAAATGTCAAAGTGTCAAGGTGTCAAAGTGGTGAATGCCAAGAAACTGACATGCATACATGCAGCGAAATTTCTTGACTTTCGGAAGTTGCGTGATGCCAAGCGCCTAGCTCCGTCTCGAGACGGAGTATCACCATTTTTATTCCGTCGGCCGGTTTTTCGACCCCAGGGTTGGTTTTTCACTACTACCAGCCTTATCTGATCTGCTCCAAGCGAGAGGCTCGCCTAGCGGTGGGGCATCCACCTGCTGCGAGACCCTGGTCACGTTAAGCGCCCTTGGCACATTTGACAGATGCCGCCGCGCCTATGTGTCGGACGACAGACTTAAAAGGGGAAGTCGCACGGGGCTTGGCTGCAGGTCTGGACCCAAACCCGTATCTAAATTGTGACATATGCACAGCTTAGGTAGCATGCTGTCAGTCCATGGGGCGGGAGCGGAATCGGCAAGCCCCGAGGAAGCCACCTCTCGGCCAGCCCGTACAGACCGCCAGGAACGGCACGGATGACCCGCCCCGTCTACTTGCTTTGTTTATTATACCGGGTTGTTTTATTGACACGAATGCCAAGCTCGCTCCACAGCTTGTCCCCATTTAATTAGCCGAAAAGCTGCGCGCTTGTGCCCACCCTCGGAAGTCGGATGTGTCAAAGGTCGCCGCCTTTCAAGTTTGCCTAGGTTGCAGCAACAATAAGGCCCCCACACCCTGTGGCGCTATGTACAGGTATCCGAAACACTTTCACGTCAATTTCACCACTCCCTTGGCAGTGCGCGTCAAGCCAAGAGCTACCAACGCCTCACCATCGTGACACCTGTCTTGTCGGAGGTACCGGTGGATCTTGGCAGATGTCATCCGGGCGGAGTCTTCAAATCTTGGAAGAACGCTAAGAAACCGCATTTAGGTAAACTTGCTCGTCCGCTCATATCGGGGAAAAAGCCACCCTTGTCAAAATGCCGAGCAGACGGCTAGAGGCAATTAGGAGAATTTCTGGAACTGGACACGGACATGGAGGAGATATCGCAAATGCCGAGCTCTTGGTATCGTGCACATATGGAAGCCAAGAGTTGGCAGAAATTCACGGGTAGATGGTCACTTCCGAACTGCGCGAGCCGAAAAAAACACCAAGGCAGGACCTGCAGCCAACGCCACAGCTGCTGTTCGGATGTCTGCTCGGATCCTCGGCACGTTCCCGTCAATCTCGGATGGCCATTTGCAGCCATTTAAGGTTGTTGACTGATGCTTTAGATAATCTCCGATTCTGGGAATTCTAGCGCCGCTCACTTCAAAGCTGCCGATAACACCCCATCTGCTGCTCGGATGTGTCTTCGGATTCTCGGCACGTCACCTCGGATAGCTCTTTCGCAGCAATTTGCAGCCATCACTGAGGTGTCTGAGGGTTTAGATGTTCATCTGGGCATCTAGAGCCTTTCGTTCAAAAGCCGCTCGAACAGCGTCTTGTCGTACTTGATATACTTGGTTCGGTTCTTCGTGAACTCACCTCCGCCGTACTTGTCGTACAACTTGTTGTACGCATTGATGATGAGCTTTTTGATTTCGCTGGAGAGGTAAGCCCGCAAGTCTTTTTCTTGAATGTTGAATTTCTCGTAGTTCTTGAGCGCTTCCTCAAACAGCTCGTTGAAGTTCTTGAAGAGCTCCTTCACTTGCTCGCGCTCCTTGTTGCTGTTCTGTCCTCCATGCTGAGCATTTGTGGTGGTGATTTGGGTCATGTCACGGATAATAATGTACGAAGCGTAGTTCCAGTCGTCCAAGAAGAGCTTGAGAAACCGGTTCTTCAAGCGCTGAAGACGCTCCTGTCCGACAACTCCAAGTTTGGTGTACAAACCGTCCAGACGGTTGATAATGGTTTCGATCATCACAACGTTTCTCACAAGCATGAAACCCTGCGTCAGTTTCCGAAGGTTGGCGTCGCCAGACTGCTCTTTGAGGCGAATCTCCATATCGATCATGAGCTCGTCGATAAGGTCCAGAATGTAAGAAGAAACCAAAAACGCCTTATGGTCAGTAGCATCGCCTTCAGCTCCAGGAATCACCGACGTGTAGACGGCAATAAACTGTAAGGGTGGCTTGACATCGAGCCACGAGCCAAGCTTCATGTCTTGGAGCAAAAGTGTCAAAGAGTCGTACTCTGTGACTCGCCTGATTTTCGATAATATCTCCACCACCACTTCTGGAATATTGCCGTCAGTCAATTTGTCCATCGCATGCACTCGGTTATCGACGTATCTGACCCACTCAGTCAACAAGCTTTGGGCTATATTGAGGAGCCGGACGTACTCTCTGTTGGCCACTGAACACACACCCAAATTGCAGTTTGCAACCGCGCCTATGTGGTGGCCGAGAATGGATATATTGTCCAAAACGTCCAAAATAACAAGATCCTGGCCCGTGACGCCGCTCAGCTCCAAAAACGTGCAGTAAAGACTGAGGATTTTGGCAACTCGATCATCCATATACTGAGCTACGGTGTTTCTGGTCACCGGAGTGTCGGAGACCCGAAGTTCAGTGCAAATGCCCTGGAGCATGGATACGGCCTTGTTGAGCTCCTCGACGTATGCAGCCACTCCGTTGCTGCCCCTTTCGTAAGGAATGTTGGCGGCCCTTTTCTGGAAAACACATGCATCCTCCAAAGGCCTCATTGTCTGGGAGAGTTGCCGGGCAAACGCCTTCTCCATCGCCTCGTGGGCCATTCTGAGGTTGCCCTTGCTGCCAAAATAGGTAAGCACCGCCACAATGTCCGCGTGTTTGGGAACATTGGCATCTTGCAAACCGACAGAAGAAACCAACCTGCTGAAGTGGTTCACCACGTTGTACTCGGCTTTGTCCACGACATTGGCAAAAGTGACCACGACATTATCAAAATGATGAATTTCCTGCTTCATTTCACGCACCAAGTCGGCCGATTGCAGCAAAGTCTGGAGGTACTTTGTTGTACCCACGGTTTCAATAGGACTGCTCAAAAGACGCTGGGCTTCGGCTGCACGCCCAGCATATGCAGAAACCCCTTTCAAAAGCTGCAATCCCTCCTCTACGGATCTCTTTTTGGCCGTAAGCGTGTTGAATTCAGAAAGCACTGGTTTGATGGTAGTAGACGCCAGAGACGTTTTTGTGGAGATTGAGTGGAGCCGCTTGGTGATGTCGTTGAAAAGATCTTTGGACTTGGCTAGATTTTGAGTGAGAACGGCCACATCGGCCTCATCCACGTCAACGTTCATTGGAGTAGTAGTAGCCATTATGAGATTGATGTGTTGATAGTTTCCAGATGCAGGTCAAGTGGAGAACCCGTGTAATCTAGGTTGGGCTTCGGGTTTTTAGATGGGAATTGGGAGGGTAAAGGGGGGCTTTTGTGATATTTTGAAATTCTTCATTTTTTGAATTGGATGTCTTCGCTGGGTTTTGTGGCGACCTCTGAAGACGTGGTGTGTATGATAAGAAAGGTGTTTCAGGGTGGAACCAAATCAGCAAAACATATACTTTTCTTTTTTTTAGCTAAAGTCAGTAACCAGCAAGCCATCAAAGAAGTCATCCAACTGGTCGATTCTCGTTCAGGCTTGTGTTGTTCCTATTATCGTGACTATGAGTGCTCGTCTAACTGGCCAAAATCCCCAAACAAAAATTACTCAAAAACACCCAGAAATACTGCCAGATCTCAGATGACAAAATCAAAGCCCCCAACATAGCCCAGAATTGCCGGAATCGATGATCCCTTCGGTGGCTGCAAACTGGTGTACGGATGTGAGTATATAGAAGCGATGCCCCAGTAATCTAGATCAACATGCTTGATTCACTTCCTGTGGCCAGAGACCTGGATGCTGAAGTCCGGGATCTACTTATAGACCTCAATGTGTCTCTAGAAAAGACACGTTTGGCCAAAGCACAGCGAAAGACGTACCTTGTCAAAACATCCAAGGGAGAGGAAGAAGTCGATTCCTGGAAGTTCAATGAGTACGGCTACTTTAATAACGATGTCACTCTTCCAATCAGGGCACGCGGATTATTTACCATGGACGGCAAGGTGGTCGCTCGTGGCTATGATAAGTTCTTCAACGTGGACGAAGTGGCTGCAACAAAGAAAGAGAAACTTAGCAAATTGACTGGTCCTTTTGAGGTGAGCACCAAAGAAAACGGCTGCATTGTGTTCATTTCAGGCCTCAAAGATGGCACGCTTCTTGTTTGCTCAAAACACGTCACAGGAGAGCCAATTGGCGATATTCCCCAGAAAGCTATGATCATGAAGCACTCCAGTCAAGCTCAAGCAGCTGTTTTTGAACAATTGGAGAAAGCTGGAAAAAAACCCGCCGAGTTGGCCAAAGTTTTGTACGACCACAACGCAACCGCTGTGGCCGAGCTTTGTGACGATAAGTTTGAAGAGCATATAGTCCAGTACCCTGAAGAGCTCGCTGGTCTTTACTTGCACGGCGTTAATTCCAACACGCGTGCATTTAATACGTATCCGATGGAAGACGTCTTTGAGCTTGCGGACGCTTTTGGCTTCAAACGGGTGCATGTGAATCATTTCGACACATTCGAGAAGCTTTGGGATGTTCTCGAAGAATGTTCCGTCTTAGGGAGATTCCAGGGCAGAGAAACCGAGGGCTTCGTTGTCAGGGCAAAAAACAGCGAGGGAAAACCCTCATTTTTCAAGTACAAATTTGAAAAGCCTTATTATTTATACCGCACAATGAGAGAGTCCACCAAGATGCTTATCGAGAAGCACAAGAACTTAGTGAGCTTGGTATTGGCAGAAGAGACATATCCGTCCATTTTATACTCATATTTACGTTTTGTGATGGAGGAATTCGCTGAAAAGCCCCACTTGGCTGAAGACTTTCTCAAAGACAAAGGCATTGTCGACTTAAGAAAACGATTCTTTAGGAGCCGGAGCTATTTCCAGGATGGGGGCGTGGATATTGATAAACTTGAAGGGTCCAAAGATCTAGATATTGCAAGAGTTGAATTGTTTGATGAGATCCAGTACAAATACATTCTTGTGCCCATTGCAGTGGTGGGAAGCGGCAAAACCACGGTTTTCAAAACTTTGAATAACATTTTTCCACTGTGGGCGCATATTCAGAATGATGACTTTCAGCTGGCCAAAGGCTTCCGAGAGTGCTTTGTTAGATCGCTCGAAAATCTGCCTGTATTGCTTCTCGACCGAAATAACACCATGAGAAGGGAAAGAAGGGAGATTACTGTTGAACTAGGTAAGTTGATGACCAAAAACGTACTTCCAAATGTGTGTCCTATTTTCATTGGAGTAAACTTCGGAGCAGCTTACGCTGACCCAGCTTTTGAGAAGCTTGTTCGTCAGAGGGTTCAGGAAAGAGGTGATACTCACCAATGCATAAAGGCGAGCTCCAATGAAGCCAGGACAACACGTATAATTACAGATATGTTACGGAAGCTAGAACAACCACGTGTTGCAGTCAAAAAGGAAGACGAAACAGAGAAAGAAGTGCATGTGGAGAACTCGGGAGAAGAGAAGGAAGAGCAGCAGGCAACTGAGGACGGAAAAGTCCCAGAGGAAAAGTCCTTGGATACGGTGTCTTTTATTAACAAATCCGAGCTCGCTGATCCAGACAACAACTTCGAGTTTATCATGAACGTCGACATCGTGAAATCGAACTCGTTAGATATTGCAAAGCAGATCTGGCACGCTCTCCAACGTTATGAAGACTTCAAACTGGTGTCCTCACCCTCAGAATCCGAATGGCAGACAGCTTATGACGACGCCTTAAAGTACAAGCCCACCTTTCAGAAAAAAATAGCCGACAACAGAAACAAAAAAAGACCCGAATACTACGGCATTTCAGTGAAGGACAGAGATGCTTTGGTTGCCTTGCTAGAGCAGAAGCTTTCAAGTAATTCTACTTGGACAGCAATAGCCAAATCGAGGGTCCAAGGTGAGTTCCATGTCACTATCGGCCACAAAGATACAGTGCATGCTCACGATATGAAATCTGCCTGGGAAGACTTGGGCAGGCGATTTGGTACCGTCCAGGTGAGGAAGAATACAGGCGACGACAAGTTCGTTCTTTTGGACGACTACTTCGATATTAGGTTGGTCAGAGCGGTTGTTTTTGAGAACAGGCTAGTCACAATCGAGGTCAAACTCGAGCAAGGCTACAAGACAGACGAAAATGGGAACGTCGTAAAAGACAAAACCCAGGTCAAACCGCTCAACGAGCATTTGCATATTACCATTGGCACCTCCTCAGAGAGCATCCGGCCAATGGAGCTGAACCCTGCTTTGAAAGAGCTTTTCCTCACTTATGGTAATGAACTAGAGGATAAGGTTTATAAGCTCAAGGAGTCTACTGCCCAGGTGGTGAATCTTGATCAGGTTTTGGAGAAGCAGAGGGCATTCATCATGTTTTCTTTTGACTTCTGATAGAATATATAGAATTTTTTGATCTGAATACATACTATAGATTTTTTTGATCGACTCAAAAAGCTCAAGGATAACTATTTCTGACTGCACCATTACTTCCGTATCTGATAAAATGCTACTCCATCGTGGCTGCAAACCGTCTCTGCAGTATCATCAAAACGAGCGACCACCTACCACTTCATGTCTGCTCCAACGTGGGTCATAGTTCCTGTATCCACGATAGGATGTGGAAAGCTGACGCTATTTAGAGCTGTTACTAGAATATACCCCCAATTTGCACATATAGAGAACGACAGATGCGAGAACAAGAAAGCGTTTCTTAAGTCCATTAATACCGCAATTGCAAGCCATCCAGTCGTTCTAATAGACCGGAACAACCACATGAAAAGACACCGGGAGGAGCTATTTAAGGACTTGAGCGGGCAGAACGTCAGATTCCTTGTGGTCAGCTTTGTGAATCCGAAGATGCCCTACAGCAGTATCAAGAACATAGTGCTAGAAAGACTCAGAGCCAGGGGCGACAACCACCCTAGTGTGGATGGGCTGAATGAGAAGATGCTTAGAATGGTGGTGGGGCTGTTTTTTCGGGATTACACGCCGTACAATGCTCGGGAGGAGGACCCGTTTTCGGAGAACATGGTGATGAATCTCGATACGACCAAAGACATAGCATGGAACTTGAAGGTGTTGCTTCGATTCTTTCTGGATAACTTGGGGCTTCCTTTGCCCAGCGATGAGAAAATAGCCAGCGAGGTTGCTGCCGTAAGAAGGTACAGAGTGCCTGAAGAAGAGAAGAAGTTCCAGAAACCCAAGGTGAGTTCCAGGGAGGGCAATCAGAATCCAACGCAGAAACTGCAGAATAGGAAGCCCAGGAGGCCGAAGCGGCCAAGAGCGAAGAAGGCTGTTGAAAGCGGTGTGTGATCGTAGGAGAAGGAAGTGCTGAGTGATTACGAGAAGGATCAACATGACTCGATTCTGATGCGGTTGGCGTGAAAAAAAGGAAGTCCGATTTTGGAACACCTTTGTGGACGACTTAGGAGGAAACGTCCAAGTCAGAGTATTGGCACTCTTAGCTCAAGGGGACGGCATCCTGGTACCTGTGATATTCCATCAGCAGTGTAATCCACAGGTTACGTCAACACAACTTTGGTATCCAGCCTCAAGGGTCCATTTGACCGTCAGTTGCCTCATATGCTGCTTTTTTTCTGGGCTCAGCTGATGGGAAAAGGTGCAAATGTTGATTTGAGATCAACGGGACCTGAACATGTGGGCTATATGGCCAAAGTCCATGAATCTTTGGGGGAGTACCACCAAACCTTCAAATGGAAAACATGAAAACCAGTGTGCCATTTGGCGGAGATTCCAGACAAACCAATAGAGAATAGTCGAACTCATCGTGAAGCTTGCATTCTCCCAATGCTTCGTACTTTACACTTCGGACACCAAGTCGCCTGAAATTCAGCCGATATCCTATTCTAGTCTCCGTCAAGCCATAAGAAACTGAGTTCCAGCAGACTTCTAGAATCCTCCAAGGTGAGAAACTGCAGCATCCTCTCAACCGCCTGACCGAATAAACCAAAGTCAGCAGACAAGAAAATACGGCAAAGACAGAAAACGAATATCCATTTCCTCTCCACCGTTCTTATCCGACAGATTCCGGACTCCACTCCAACCCCAGACGAACCTGCATGTCGGAGTTCGTTTGCAGCCTTTTCCGGCTCTCCACAGTAACAGACGAGGAAATACCTAAATTCCAGAGTTTCCGGTTAATTGCCTCCATGTCTGAATGTGCAAAAGCTCCACCAATCCCCCACAAAATATTTTTCCGGCGAAAACCCGAGCCCCTCTCAATTACGGGATTCTGCGGGAAAGTGTCATTCAGATTGGCGGACGTCATACAGATTTCATCCAAACGCAGAGAGATCCATAGTTTGGCTGTTTTGTTGAACTGGAAAAAGTCGGAGAAATCACAGGGCTGGATTTATGAAGCCATGGCAGAATCCGTCCAAGGAGCCCGAGCCAATCAGAATTGACCAACATAACCCACCAACGACTACAGCCGCTTTTCTACCATACACTAGACCAAGTCATCCATGCACTCATGGGGTCGGGAAAATCGGGTCTTGGTCCGATCATCTCAGCCCCACACTCCCGATAAGGACCAAAAAAAAAAAAGAAAAGGCTGGATTTCAACTTTCAAGACATTTTCATACAAGGCAAATAGAGTTCTCGTTTTTCTGCCGGCAACGATTTGGTCGTATTTCCAGCGGATGCTCTACCCTCGGTTCCTCGGAATTTGCACCCACTTCGAAGCACCAACCCAAAGGTACCCAAAAAGCAAAGCCAAGGCACTTTCCCTAATTCGAAAAAAAGCGAATTTCTCGATTTTCCCGGTCCCGCCGTGAGGCTTACCTTTCCGTTACGGTGTGTTCTAACTTTTAACTTCGGACCTGCGGCGTTGGCAGCCGCTGGACATGGGTGCCGATTTGCCGGCGAGATTACAAATAATATTCGTGGAGTTTCGGTGGGCAGAAAGGCAGGCGGCGGAAAATGCATATATTCTCGAGGATTTGGCGAATTGTCGATTTTCACGAAACTTCGACCTCCTCGTACCGGTCTCGTCTACAGACCACACAGACAAACACCGTTTGCTTCCAACCCCACTTTTCCGAAAACCAACCCCATTACATCCAAGTCGACTCCATCCCAAGTCGACTCAAATACAGCCAAAATATCACAGACTTACCCCTATAACCACCCACCCACGTCATTATCGCGGTACGGGTGCCCCAACAAAATCAAAATTTTCGTCCCCAGATTCTCGCGACACCACCCACCAAAAACCACCAATCCACCCCAGAAGCACCAAAAAACCCCAAATTTGATGGTCAAGCAGCTCCTCGTCGACAACTTCGACTTCGGCTCGGTGCCCGCAGGAACCATCAAAATTGACTGCCTGGGCGCCTACATTGCCAATGACCACTTGATCAGAGGCCAGTATGGTCTGCTGAGCTCCAGTGCTCTGCCGCTGCCTCCCGAGCTGTCGGAGCTGGAGAGCGAAGAGGAAATGTCCCAGAGCTTCAGCCTGATGGGAATCAGCCCTTCCACGGACCTGGTGAACGCTCACAACATCGCCTTACCTCAGCACAACTCAGACATCATCCACATGAGCATCGACATTGGCGGCACCTTGACCAAATTGGTGTACTTCACGGCGTCGCAGACTGATATCGACGACCCGGCAGATTCGGGCGGGAAGTTGCATTTCCAGGATTTCCAGACGGGCTCGTTCGAGAAGGAAGCACTCAGCTTCATGATCCAGCTTATTCGTAAGTCTATCATCAACAAGCTGAACCCGCCCATCACATACGTCATGGCCACGGGCGGCGGTGCACACAAATTCTACAAGTTGATGGTCACCGTGTTCAAAAAACACAAGTTTCCCATGCAAATCGTCAAGACAGACGAGATGAACTGCTTAATTAAGGGCCTTGACTGGCTCATCACCAAAATCCCCAACGAAATCTTCACCTACGACCTCGTGGCCAACGAGATTCGCTTCATCACCAGTCCTTACACCTCCGACGACCAGATATATCCCTACTTGTTGGTGAACATTGGTTCTGGTGTTTCTATGATAAAAGTCACTGGTCCGGGCCCGCAGGGCTTTGAACGTATCGGAGGCTCGTCTCTTGGAGGCGGTACCTTGTGGGGGCTCCTTTCCTTACTCACTGATGCCAAGGATTACACCGAGATGTTGGAAATGGCCCAGAAAGGCGACAACGAGAATATAGATCTTTTGGTGGGTGACATTTACGGCACCAGCTATAACAAGATCGGTTTGAAGTCCACGCACATTGCCTCGTCGTTCGCCAAAGTGTTCAAAAAGCTCCGTTTTAGCAAACTGGGCAAACCACTCACCCCCACTGAAAAACTTGCCCAGTTCAAGCAGGAGGACATTGCACGGTCTCTCTTGTACCTGATTTCCAACAACATAGGTCAGATTGCGTATCTTCAAGCGCTTCGGTTCGACCTTAAGCGTATTTATTTCGGAGGCAGCTATATTCTGGGCCACATGCAAACAATCCACACTTTGAGCTATGCCGTCAATTTCTGGTCGAAGGGCGATATGAAGTCGTACTTCCTCAGACACGAGGGCTATTTGGGCAGCGTGGGTGCCTTCATGATGGGCCCTAATGGCGAAGTCAATGGTGACTTTCTTAAAAGCATATAGAGAGGTTGGTTTCCAACTCTTATTTATTTCCGCAGCAGGTTTGCGGCAACAACACAAAACTTTACGTCGTTGTAGATTTCGTGCTTTAAAGCATTAGGTCCTGCTTATGCACTTTTGGTACTGTGTGGACCCTGCATTGATAGTCAATGTAGCTTTTGTCTGTATCACCCCAATTGGTATTCCATCATGTTAGATAGTCTGATCATGTGGTTGATGGTTTCAATTGGTATTGCCTGGTCTTCATGTCTCGAGATCTTCAGCATACACCTTTCTGTAGAAATCAGACCCTGAACTGTGGTGCCAAAGGCGTCTTCGATGATTCTCTGTCAGGAATTCGAGGTATGAAACTGGCACTAGCATCGATGTCGCCTAAACTGACAAAATCCGGCAACGGTTCTAAGTGTCTAGCCGGATTATCATTATTCTCTTCAGAAGAGCCATCAGCAGAAGACTCCAGATCATGAGATGTTTTGGCTAATTGCTTTAAATACGAGAACTTTGATTCGTCCTTTGCAAATTTGGATGCTGTTTGAGGTTCTGTATCGATGACAAAGTCGATTACCTCCACCTTGCCGTTGGGCGAGGAAGAAGGAGATTTTCCAGTGGAAACTGGCTCCAGAATGAACGACCCGGAATCAGAGAGTTCTCTGGTCTGTGGAGATACGCTTCTTCTTTCTTTTCCAAGTTCCGTTTCAAGTTCAATTGCGCTTTGCTCAGGAACGGTCTTCCTCCTCTTGGAAGCAGGTTCTAGAGACGGCGTTGGACTCTTGCTTCCAGCCGCGGGTTGAGCTGGATTATGCGATTTATTGACTTCACGAGACCCAGTTTTTGGAGCATTCGGCCTTCGATTGTTCAAAGGTCGTTTTGCATCTTTGCTTGGCCTTGGAGGGGCCCCGACTTGTGATTTCTTAGTACCATCGGTCCTTGATACCCTGGACGAAATCGGTATAGTGTTGGGGCCCAGTTTGTGATGGTTGAGGTTTCGGTAGTCCACACATATCGGCTTATCTGTATGGTTCAGCCGGGGATGCAGATACTCTTGAGATTTAGAAGCATGCGGTGGGAGCTTTTGGTTGGGGCCATGTTTCCAGTGCTGATTGTAACTCTGTGGATGATGACTCCTAGAGTTGGATTGCTCTGGTCTATTATAGCTATTGTTCCTGGCCAGCTGATTGGAATTCCATGGATGGTGACTCTCAGAATTGGATTGCTCTGGTCTATAAGTGCCCATGTTCTTAGGCATCTGATTGAAGTTCCATGAATGATGATTCACAGGTTCATATTGCCCAGGTCTATTCGGGCCCTTGATCATAGCCAGCTGCTTTAAATGAGCCGACCTGTTGAAAGGTGTATTTTGAGTAGGAATACTCGGTTGCCTCTCTTGTTTGGAGAAGTGATCGTCAGGACTTGACGTATTTCTCGGGGAGCCCTTGGAAACAGGCCCGTTTAGAGTTCTTGGATGTGGAAATCGAGGTTCGTTCAGCGGACGAGGACTTTCTTTTCGTTGAACTTGTCTTGGATATGATTGAGGGTTTAAGCTCTCAAGCTTTTGATTCTGCAGCCGCAGGTCTTGATTTGAACGTTGAGCAGCCAGTTTTGGATATAGCGGCTTTTCATCTCGATAATTTGGATATTGGGGTTCCTTCGGCAGAGAAGAACTTTGTCTATGTGAAACTTGTCTTGGATATGATTGAGAGTTTGAGCCTTCATGGCTCTGACTCTTCTGCTGCAGGTCTTGAACTGAACGTTGAGCGTCCAGTTTCATATACAGCTGCTTTTTATAAGCTGTACTTTGCTTCGACTGCTTCTTTTGATTCCATGGTTTCTGTGGGTTAGTAGGTTTCTTCCCGGGAAGAGGCTTTCCTGGCTTTCCTTTCCCAGGCGGAGGACCCTTCGGCCCCTTTTTAGGATACGAAGGCGGTCCTTTCTTGGGATTTTTACCCATACTGGGGTTCATCCTTGAGGGTCTAGATTCACCGTCACTGGTGTATCCCAGTAAAAGCGAACTGAGCTTGAGATTTTCCAGAGACATCGGTGTTTAGGAAGAAACGAGGTGAGTAATGAAAGAAAAAGAGTGGAGTGGTTGCGGTTTATATCTTCTTTCTGGATGGTTAGGTATTTGTATCGATTGGGAAAGTTGGTGCCCCATAATGTCATGCGCAGAGTCTGGAGCTGCTGAAAAGGAAGGCCGTTATATACAGAACCCTCTAAGAACGATTCTGCTGAAAGTTGCTGAAGGGGCATTGGAGGGCCCGTTTATCGAGGCGTTGGCCTCTCTAGGTGGATCAGGGAACATTCAATTGTTTTTTCGTATTTTCCAGCGGCTGGGTACGTAAAGTTTACGTTTTCCTGTATGTTACTGCATAAATCCATTACAAATCAGGGTAGGTACTCTGACAGTTACGGGGATTTACGAGTATTATTGTCGTTATTTTAAGGAAATTGTAAGACGGCAAAGGCGTTTGAAGAAATGTCTGGTCGCTAGGGGGAGAAATGACGGTTTCTGGAAAGTTCCGCAAATGTCACTCCCAGAGATATTCAGGGTGTGTCAAGTGGCAGTGACTTTCAGTGAAGGCTGAGGCAGGCAGTAGCTGGACAATTACAGCTCTGTCATTCGTTTTTAAGGTGTCAGCCAGTGTGTATGAGGTTTTTGTGTCAGGTGTATCTGTCGTGTGAATGTGTCTCTCTCAAGTGCAATTCAGATGTAGAACAACTTACCCACGAGTTCAAGGCACTTCAAAACCATGAACTACATTAAATTAATTCTACAACACCCTTGAATCTGCTAATTGCTGGGTTTTTCTCTGTCGTTGGCCAGACGTCTCTGAGCTGACTGCAGGTGGCATTTGCAGCCATTATACTACCTACTCCCAACACATCACCGGACTATTCCATGTAGTAGATTACATTCCGGTTCATTGTATCACCTCTAGCTGCATATTCATATGATTTCCAAAATCATCGGGTTCTTCTTCGCCTGTTTGACAGGACTGGAGCACAACATTCGAGGCAGTTGCGACAACATCCGTTGTCAATTGTTCGAGTCTTCAGAAATATTCATCATTATTTTATTACCAGGAGAGTTTAAAACTCACAGTCCTCGATTTCTTGTACCCCACCGTTTCTGCCCACATGACACATTCGGTCTTTTGGTCCCTGCGTCAACTGTGCCGTCCCAACTTACCAATGAAGCATTGACACCGGAGCATGTGAGCCTGGTTCAAGCAAATTGAAAAAACGTTGTGGACTCAAAGCGAAAATATGCATACTTCGAAACTTCTCAAAACCCAAAACCAAAGTGAATGTCACAGACGGTCTCCTCTGCATGGAGACTTTACTGGATTTGGAGATATCTAGACCAAAACTCCGAGACGAGAGTCTCCGGGCCAAAATCAGCAGAAGGAGAGAACGAAAAGGCCATAATACACCGCAAAATGCCGTTTATCTCGTATCGTGAAAAACACCCAAAATCACCCACACACGATTCTCAACCTAGAATCTCCAAAGCAAGAAATGTAACATACCCCGCCAATGCCGAGGTACCGAGGAACCGCACTCAACAGTTCGCCAAAATCAAAAATGTTTTATTGAAAATTCATCTATTCATCTATTCACATATTAGAACTAGCTGAAGAAAAATATTTCAGCAGCACCCACACCTACTCCCCTCTCTATCCTTTCAGCTGCGAACCACAACTGAGGCGTGGACCGCAAACAACTTAAGAACTCCCCTATACAAAATATCAATTAATCAAAAGAATCCACTTCCTCCCAAACAAGTAGCCATACTCAGCTCTTCAAGCAACTGAAAAGTCCCCAGTTCTCCTCTCCCCAGACGGTTTGCACAGTACTTACCGAAATACATCTCACCAAAAAACACCCTCACAACACCACAAAACATCATAATATATGGAGCTGGTGCACGTGCAAGAGACGTACGGCAACGTGCCGGCGTATTTCCACAACCTCAAGGCCGCCTCCAATAGCCCGCTTCACGTTGCCTCGGAGTGGGGCGATCCGGAAGAACTGCCTCTGAAGAAGGCTGCTTTGGATACTCCATCCAAGAAAGTCCAGGTCCACCTCGTCACTCCGGCAAAAAGCCAGAACCTGCCAGCACAGAATGCTTTGGTTCGGAGAGGCTCGACAGCAGATTCGGCGGCTCCTTCGCCTCCGCCAGAAACGAAGAAGGGCAAGATAGTCCAGCCTATAGATGTGCTCTGGGCTATGCTTAACGATATCGTGGGCAAGGACAAAATGGCCAAGCTCGGCCAGTATACGTTGCGCTTGTTGTTGTTCCACTCGAAAAATACCCAGAACTGGCTCAGCGATGAGATGGTCAATATCAAGCTGATCAACCGCACATACGCTTCTACGGATCGGGTCATGGACTTGGTTATGGGCTTTTTACAGAACCCACAGGGCTTTATTCGCGTGCTAGTCATCTTGGTTTGCTCTGTCTTCAACTCCCGTTTTGCTGCCGTGGTGCCTGCCATTGGCATGTACAGACAATTTCTTCGATTTGGCAAGTCCCCGTTCCGCATACGCAATTTGTACTGGAAGATCCGAAACGCCGTGGACAAGTCGGCCAAATGGACCATCAATCCGTCGCTCTTCTCCAAGGCAACCTTGGGCGAGGTCTTGTCCTTGTACTACTCGATCAACGACGAGTCCATTCTCTTGGGCAAGCTTGGGCTCTTGAAAAACCCCAAAATCAAGGACTTCGTCTCCCGCCATGAGTCCTACTCCTGGTACTGCGAGTCCTGGTTCGCCTTATACAACGCATACAATAATTTACAGTACTTGAGCCAGCAGGAAATGGACGTTAAGATCCAGATCCAGGTCAAGAAACGGGCCCGTGCCATCTCCAAACAGCTTCTAGGCGGCGGCAGCCTGAACCCAATACCCAGCTTGAGCAGCTCCAGCCTAGATGACGATTCTCGCGATACGATAGCGCTCAAGGAGATCTTGTTCAACAAGACAAACGCACATCTTGATATTTATAAAACACTCTCCGATATCGTGTTCAACTCGTACAGCGTGTGGGGATTGGCACTTCACTTCGACACAATCCAAATCTGGATGGGCATTCTGGCCTCGTTTCTCAGCTCCGTCAAGTTGTACAGGGAAAAGAAGAAGGAGTTGGTGGGCAACCGCAAGCCTTGAGGCTGTGGCACTGACTTACGTGTATTTTCATTTGGTCCATTTTATTAGCATTGCAGGTATGCATTCTAATAGCTAGTTCACTCCAAGACTTGGTCCAAGGTGATTGTTGCCGGGATCTCGGCGGCAGTTTTCCAGAACTTAGAAAGATGGCGGGCCCCTGAATCGCAGGCGATAACAACGATATCGTGGCCGGGACCAAGCTCCATGGCAGTTTTCACCGCTGCCACACAGTTCACTGCTGCGGACAGGCCCCAGAAATATCCGTCGTTAACACACAAGTACTTGGCCATTTTGACTGCTTGTTCGTCGGTGACTCGGAACGCTTGGTCGATGTTCAGCTCCCCCTGCTTGAAGTTCCATGTCAACCTGTTGAGACCGATGCCCTCGACCATAGTGTCTACCTGGTGCCTCCTGCGCTTTCCCTCTTTTTCCACAGTGTCGTACATCACTCCATAATTGATTCTGTTAGCGAGTCCAGAGCCTTGAGGGTCAGCTAGAACAACTCGCGTGTGGGGCAGTTTGTCTTTGAGGTACTTGGAAACTCCCAGAATGGTGCCTCCAGTACCGGAGCCGGTGACAAAAGCATCGATCTTGTGGCGCATCTGCTCCCAAATCTCCGGGCCTGTTGTGGCATAGTGAACCCGCCAGTTGAAGTCGTTTTCGAATTGGTCGGCGAAGATAGCGTTGCGGCCCTCTTCACTGTTGATCTTGGCGGCACCAGTCCGTGCAGCATTGGTATATTGGTTTGGATCTACAATGGGCGCCGGCTTCACGGGCTCCAATTCGGCACCCAAAGACTTCAAAAGTTGTAATTTTTCAGGCGAGGTATCATCAGGAAGACAGATATGCGCAGTGTACCCCAAGGCATTCGCCAACACCGTGAAGGATATCCCGGTGGAGCCGGAGGTACCCTCGAAGATGACGTCTCCATGATGGGGCTTAAGTTTGCCAAGTTTCTCGTTTTCTCGAATCACGGCAAGGGCCACTCTATCTTTGGCCAGTCCAGCCGGATTCATGAGCTCGAGCTTGGCGTATATTTTGCACCCCGTGAACCGCAGAAGCGAGGCGATTTCGACCATCGGCGTGTTTCCTATAAGCAGATCGACGCCGCTGGTTCGGGGCCGGAGAAGTTCGTTTTTGGGTCGACTTTCCCACACTTTGTAGGCAGCGAATACCGCCAGGGCCGCTAAGACCCCGTACAGCCAATCTTTCCAGGACATCGCAGTTTGTAAATATGATTATGACGAGTTAATTATGGGCTACTAGAGCAATATCGAAGGTTTCAGCTTCTCTGCGTGGGACCCGATGCCGAATGCTGTGGTTGAATTCAATGGGGGATGCCTCAAAATCCGATGCAAATGAAGGGAGATTAGTGGTCGGTTAGATTTATTTAACAAGAAGCAAGCAGCCGTTGAAGTTTGCAATGTATTGGCTTATTGGCGATTGTAGGAATAAGGAAAGACTGATAGTTGAGGTGACATCGCAGTAGATGTAGGTCCAGACCATATGGAGTACGGAGTAAAGGACAAAAATGGGAGTTACAGCGGATTTCATGGAGCATTTTTAGATCCTTTGTTGTATGACAATTTGATCTGATCAACCGAGTTATCTTATTTTCAATGGCCCGTTTTGGGAATCTTTTGGTTGGGACTCTCTCCAATAATAGTGATGAGAACCTCAAACTGAGCCCAAAGGAATGGTTTTCTCGGTGAACAAGTTTTCTAACAAAGCTGCTTCATCAGATTAAAAATTTGCCTTCAGTAATGTTTGTGGGATTTGCTCTTTTTTTTTTTTTTTTTTTTCTATGGATGGTATGCTCACTTTTGACGCAATGGCTGCAAAACCACGAGGATTTTGAAACCTTGATGCCCATTGGTAAATCGCACAAATCGCAAACGTCGGCAAGAGACTAACATGCATACGAAAATTACGAAACTTTTAATTGCAATATGTATGCCAAGAATGAGATCCAGCAATTAACGAGGAAGAGACCTCTGAAGTCTTAGGAGTTGAAGAATTGGCTTATATTACTGGAACTCAACGTGCATTTTCATAGCATCCATCCTTACAGGACGACTGCTTTGTTTACAGAATACATCTTTATCCAAAAGACCCTCGAAGATAATTGCTTGAGAAGCTTCGGAATGTTTTGCCGAGCTTGCTTATATTTCCGGACTAAAACCCGTTAGGGTTAGCACCTCACGCTTCTTTCGAAAAAATAGCCCGAAATGCGTTCGAGTATAGGGTCTTTCCTAAACAGACAAGCAATTGATTAGCAATTGGCCACGGGCTCGATGTACCGGTAATTGAGTTTTGAAGTGTTCGCCATGGTCGAAAATACCAGCAATTGAAAAAATGAAAAAAATGACCTTAGCTCAAGAAGTGGACACCAAGTTCACCACACACTCCAGTGATTGCAAACTATAAGCGGACCATATGCTTTGCCAGTAAACGGCCGAGAAATGTAGTAATGTAGACTCAAACAATTGGTCTGTAACGATGAAAGAAAAGAAGTCAAATACGGATCAGTAGAACAGTGCTATTTTCACTGAATAATTGACTGATTGAGAATGCCAGTTTGGTTCATTGAATAGCGGGACGACTTGTGTAAAGTATTGGCGATATACGTCGCTTTTAGCTCATGAAAAAGAGGCCAGAAGCTCAATTGGCACGAAACACTACACGCAAGTAAGGAAAGTTGAATTGACTATACAGCAGCTCGATAACTTCTCTAAAGCATCATGTTGCCGACAAGAGCAGCGACAGCGAGAACACCACCGACAGTCTGGCCGTTAGCAGCACCGGAAGAAGAGCCGGAGCTAGCCTTGGAAGACTCGCTAGACTTGGAGGACTCGGAGCTAGACTTGGAAGACTCAGAAGACTCGCTGGACTTGGAAGACTCACTCGACTTGGAAGACTCGCTCGAGTGGGAAGCAGACGAGGAGACGGAAGCAGAAGAGTCGCTGGAGGCAGCGGAAACAGAGGCCACAATGGCGGCAGCAGCGATGATCTGGGAGTACAACATTGATGAAAGTTTGGTTTGGATGAGGGAAAAAACTTGAAAGGTGCCAGCGAGAGACCCATTTATAGGCGAACTGCAACGGCAACACAGCCCGAGTCGGCAATGTAGCAAGAGACGCAAAATTAAATTGACTCAAAGGGCGTGGGTTCTCGGGTGTGTATTAGAAGCCCTTTTGGGATTTCGAGTCTGCACTGCGGCGCACATGGTTGCTGACAGACGCACGAATCCTGTCAAAATGCGCAATGACATTCTTTTACGGCGCAGCCACGACGAATAATGCAAGCTCACATTGGGCGGAACGCTTTATCAAACGAGTGGGCGCAGCTCAAGCCTTTCATTAATCGCTTGAAAAAGCACGCCTCACGTTGTTTATCCCTCAGCCACCAAACGCCTCATTATTTCCGGGCGGAGCCTCCGGAGATGGTCTGCCTCTGTATGGAAAACCGGAAGACGTCCGGTGCTTATTCGTAGCAATTAGTCGGAAATGGAAGTGAGATAGCAAATAAAAGATCAGAAGGGGTCTTCTCACACCACCACAACCTTGCGCTGGTTGCCCTAACCGAGATATCCGTTTTTGTGCCCTCGAGCCTCAGCACCCTTTAGTACGCTCCGCCCTCTATGCCACACGGGCGCAGCTTAGTTACGCGCCCGGCGTTGAGGACCCTTCATAGACCTTTCGCCAATCCCAAACGGGATCCGGCCCAACAATCACTTCTTCCTCTTCTTCCTTTTCTCCATTTTCGGAGCACAGTCTGGACAATACCAGATATCGTCATCCTTGGGAGGACTGGTGATACCGACACACGTCCAGTGGAACCACTCGTACTTGCAGTCGTCGTTGTCACAGCCAATCATCTCGCCGAACGAAATCCGCTGACAGAAGCAGTATAGGTTATTATCCGCATCCTCCCCTGAGGCCCCTGAGGGCGCCCGAGGGCCTAGGTGGCTATGGTGTGCCCGAGAGTTGACCTCCGGGGTGCTCTCGTCCAGCCTGTCGTCGTAGTCTTCAGATTTGAGTCTCTTGTACCGCCTCATGACGGAGTAGGATCTCTTTTTCCTGACTGGTTCTGGAATGGGTGTCGCCGACGCCGTTTCTTCCACGGAGTCATCTAGAGCGTCTTCGTCCACGGGCGCGAGAAGGTCGTCCTTCTCTAGTTTCTGGATGTCCACCTCGAAGTTGAACATATGCTTAGAAACAAGAAACAACGCTGTGTTGGCGAGCAATATCTTCTCTTTCTGTATACTTTTCATCAGCTTCATTTCCTCCTCTATCTTCTGGTAGAGCTGCTGCTCCTTGGGGTGCTTTGCTAGCGTCCCATTCGTCCGAATGAACTTGTGTAACTGTGAGTCCTTGCTTTGGTAGCGGCGCCTCGCTTCTGCTAGCTGGAGATCTTTCGCCTTTATTTCATCGAATAGGTACTTCACCTCAAGCGGTAGATTCAGAAGATCCTGCGTATACTTGTCCAAGACCGCTGTGGTATCCATGGTGGGGACTTGAACCGAGGAGTGTGACGGTCGATGTGTTTGTTTGTCGTGTGCGCACCATCGGATCAACTGCGTTGCCAAGGCGGGATTTCTTAGTATTAAGAAAAAGAGAACGTTTATTTGATTGGCAGTGGCGAGTCCTCGGGAGTTTCTCCAGGATCGGACTGTTTTGATGAGGTCACTGTTCCGGCGGCATTGTGCTCGGAGGTGAGCTAAGAGTGCCACTTACGAGTCGGCTGGAGTGGACAAGAATAAGCGGAAGGATAGAGCTACGAAAACGAAAAGAAGGAAGTAAAGAAAAAAATATGCTCAAAACAAGGAAATCTGATTCTGGATCCAAAGAGACTTCCATTCCACATACCTCACCAAACAAGACCTCGCACGACCAAGAGCCAGAGTCATTCCTTCCACATCAATTTACGCAGAAATGGGACTCCGAAAAAGCTTCATTTTTTAGGTTGCTCCGAAAACCTTATTGTCAATGACGTTGGGGCGATTCTCCGGCCTCAAACCCGAAAACGAAAAACGTCGTAATGTGCGCCCTTTTCGACCGTGTCTCATTGTTCAACTCCGACGCATTTAAGGAGGATTATCTTATTTTTCCTCCGTAAGTCCTCCAGCATGACACTATGCAAACCAGATCTGCCCTACAATGGAGCCCGGGTGACCGATAAAATCCGACTTGTAACACATCCATCCATCGAGTTCACCACGGAAATGTCTGAAAACCCCGAAAACTTCGCAACCACAAATGCAAAAGACCCCACTACGTTCTGTGAGCCGCACCGAGTCACTCGAAACTCCGGTTTTTTTCGGGAAAATGGTCGGGTTTTTCAAGCGTTCGGTACTTTTTGTGTTTTTCTTTGCACCCATGCCCAGTCATATTTTGCTCGTCCGACCACTACATCGGGGCAGAGCCTGAGCTACGAATTGAAAAAGAGGACAAAGAATTATTTTTAAAGTTTCCTGCACACAACCAACGTGCTCCGAACTTGCCCGCCATTTGCCCCAAATTCTCCAGCTTTTCTGCCACACTCGCCGGCCACTAATGTTCCTAAGCTTCTTATGCTGGACGTATGCAGCATTTTGCACGCGCTTTTCTCGCTCTCTTCTAAATGTCCTGCACACAAGTGCCCCAGTGACAAGCCGCCCCGTGAAGTAACTTACAAAGAAACAACCAAGTATCCAGGACATTCAGAGCGTCCTATTTTTTATTTTCAGTATGAAGAAGGTCAAAAGCGAAGAAGATGGATCCGTGAGAAAGCTGCCCTCGCCCAAGCCGAAAAACGCAAAGCCCGCCGAAAAGCCCAAGGCGTACACCATCAAATACAAGAGACCCAGGGGCTCCAGAGCTTGCACGGTGTGTCGGGCCAGAAAAGTCCGCTGTGATGCCGAAATCCACATTCCTTGCACGAACTGTATCACTTTCGGCTGTGAGTGTGTGCTCCCCGAAACGAAGAAACGAGGTCTGCCTCAGGATCTGAAACCACAGAAGAAAAGAGCCAAGGAGGACGAAAAGGAGGAGCCTGCGCCACCTGTTCATCTCCACCAGCAACAGCACCAGCAAGTGCCTGAACCAGCTCCTCCTATAACTCCTGGCCAGCCTGTGAACGCTGTGTCAATGCTGGCAGCAGAACCGATCCACAATATCTCCCAGGTATCCGTGCCTCCTTCGTTGACCTCAAGCTATAAAACAAGACCATCGATGCACAAAAAAGACATGCTCAATTCGAAGGCCAAGGCGGCGCTCACGTTCGTGGGTTACTCCAGTATTGGCGCTATGACGCTGCGTTTGGGTCAGAACCATGTCCAACTCACCGAGGACTTGTTTGATGCCAGCGACAACTACTCGACCGACTCTGTGGAGCTAGAGATCTTAAAGATGCGTGGCGCTTTTCTTTTGCCGCCAAAGCTGTTGGCGCTAGATATCATTGAATCGTACTTTGAGCATATCCACCCACTCATGCCAGTGATCAACAGAACAGAGTTTATGCGCAAATTCAACGATCCAAACGATAGCCCTTCGCTTATGCTTCTACAGGCCGTGCTCTTGTGCGGCTCCAGGGTTCTGGAAAACCCTCAGCTTTTTGACTCCAAGGGTCTGAGCAACTTGGCCTCACTTACTTTCTTCCGCAGAGCTAAATCCTTGTACGAGACGAATTACGAAAGTGACCCTGTTCTGATCATCCAGACTGTCATTCTCATCGGCCTGTATTGGGAGGGGCCTGAAGACGTCACCAGAAACTCCTTCTACTGGACCCGCGTAGGTGTGGGTTTAGCCCAGGGTTTTGGTTTCCACCGTGATGTTTCAGCTTCCCCTTCGCTTTCTGCAGCCGACAAGAAGGTCTGGCGCAGAATCTGGTGGTGTCTCTTTGAAAAAGACCGTAATGTGGCTATTGCTTTTGGTAGACCTCCAGCTATCAACTTAACTGACTGTGATGTACCTATGCTATCCGTTGAGGATTTTAACGAGGACGAACCCGAGGAGGGACGTGTGTCGCCATACCCGATAAATGAGGTTCAGGTTTTGTACTTCATCCACTTGGTTAAATTGGCCGAAATCACAGGCATAATCATCAAACACCAGTACACGGTCAAGGCCGAGCTGATGAAGCGAGTGAACAAGTTCAGCGTTATCCAACATTGCGACATGCTAATGGGTATTTGGTTCACAAACTTGCCCCCCGAACTACTGTTCTCTCTTACAAACCCTAGCAAGCAGAACTTCTACGCTTGCCTCTTGAACGCACAGTACTACAATCGTTTGTACTTGATCCACAGAGCAAATTTGTTGAGAATGGCCCGTTCATCATCCACAAACCCTAACAACTACAAATACCCTTCATGGGGTATATCTTTCCAGGCAGCTAGAATGATCTCGATTGTTTCCAAGATTTTGCTAGATAAGGGAGCCCTCAAGTACTGCCCAGTGATGTTTGTCTATATTCTTTTCAGCGCTTTGGTAATGTTGATCTACCACGTGGATTCCACGAATCCCGTTATTGCTTCCACTGCCTCCGACGCCTTGTTCATTTCCCGTGCCGTCTTAAAGGAGCTCGCCAAGTACTGGTCTATTGCAAGCGTGCTCATAAGACTCTTTGACAAGTATGCCAACGATAAGATGAAGAGGGCAGACGTCATCGAGAGAAACAACCAGATTGTCGATCTCCAGGATCGCCAAAAACCCAGATATTCTGACACTGGTACACGCCCGGACCATTTACATCAAGAGAAGGAGTATCCCATGGGTCCCACTTCGCCTACGAATCTGGCAACTTCCGGTGTCTCGCCACGTGGAGGCTCCTACAACTATGGAGCCCAACAACAACAACAACCACAAACACTGCAGCCTACTTCCAACCCACCACAGCCAGATATCGAGCAGCTTGTGCGACAGTATAAGAACAACAAGGCAGAAACACAGCATGATGAGCACAATGGCCAGGAGCAAGCTCAGCTGCACAAGCCCCGGTCGTCCAATGGAGAGCACACACCATCTTCCGTCAACTCCTTCCCTGACATTTCCTTGGTGACAGAAAAAGTTCCTCCCTCGCAAGGTTTCTTCGAGAACTTCGAGCCTACTCAGTTGTTCCCAGCAGCGAACTTTACCCATCCACCCTCTCGTTCACAAACCCCAGTGGTCAAGACGAAAGATGATGAAGGTGCCACAGACGAAGAACCAACTATGGACGATCCTGTCCAGCCAGACCTACTCGATGTACCTGCACCACTTGACGGTTCGAACCCACAGATGCTCAACAATCAACACCAAAACGGCGGACCTTACGGAGCTGCCACCGGCACAGGTGCCCCAAACGATATTTTCACGAACTTCATGGACAGCTCGTTCATCAACATGAATCTTCAGGCTACTGCAGACGAAGAAAACTACTTGAACGACGACTTGGGATCGTTGTTGAACTTCCAGCCCATGTGAGGCCGGTATGCTTTGTATATAAATGTACTATCAAAAGGATCGTTTTCCTTTCAGTTTTTTCCGGTTAAGCCTTTCTAAGATTTCCTCCCGCCGGAGCCGCTGACTGTATCCAACCATATTCTGTACCACCAGCTCGTACATCTCCTGGCTATTTTTCAACTCACGTATCTGGCCCTGCCATATCGCACTGAGCTCAAGAAGCTGTCTGTGGTTTTCTTTCATTTTGCTGAGTTTTTCGTCCAAGGCTTCATCGGAAGAGGTCTCCAAGAAAAGCTGTGAGGTGTTTTGAAGGTTGAACTCCTCCACTGCATCAAGAAGACTTTTGGTTTGGGCCATGAGGTTCTTCTTCTTCTCCTCGTCTAGATTTAGCGACTCTATTTCAGGAACATTGAAGCCAGACCAGTCAATATCGTGTTCCGAGATGGATTTCTTGCGCTGATGCTGGTGAGGCGCCAGATGACTCATTTGAGCTACACCTCCTTTCTCCATTTCGTCCAAGTTGATGGGAATGCCGAGATTCAATAGTAGCTTGTGTCTGATGTTCAGTCTCAACCAATTGGGCGGCAGTAGATGTGGGATTTTGGAGAGCACGGCAAATTGTTCAGCTGCTCCGTCTCGAAGGATCTCTTCATTTGCTGTTTGTTCCTGGTGCTCGGGAATATGGAATATCTTATCAAGGGTTTCCTCAACTCGCTGGTCTATAAGTGCTTCACTTTGAAAAACAGCGCTGCTGAAAGTAGAGCTTTGGGGCTCTTGGGGCTCAGTAGACTCTTCTCCTTGGAATTCATCGAAAGAGGCCTCGTCGAAGGACCCGAATTCATCGTCTTCTTCAGGAACTGCTAGACTAGAGGGCGTTTCCTCTGCTGGAGCTTGGGGGATTTCGGAGTTTTTTTCGAAAGCATCTGTAATAGTCTGGTCTTGACTTTCATTGACCCCGTTATTACTCTCCAAGTCCTCACTCATGGCTTTTTTATGGAAAAGAGTGGTATTCTGTTGGAGTATTATTTTGGCGACTGAAAGTATGCAGATGTTCTGCACATAAGATGACAGCCTACCCGTTCCCCATTGCTTAGATTAGGCTGAAGAGACGTGATTTCGAATTGAAAATGGTTCTTAATTCCCTTATTATCAAAATATACCATAATGCAACCGGCAATCGGTGGCAAAATGACTCATTCATCGAATATCCTGCACACTGACAGATCTATATATGCTAACTACAGATAGCAATCCCAATATCATGTCTACTACTATAGTCTTTTTCTCTATAGGAAACCCAGGTCCTCAAAACAGGCACTCTGTGGGGCATATTGTCCTAAAGCAGCTAGTGGACGCGTTTGAGGCAAAACAACTAGTCAAACATGGCAAATACTCCCTCACCAGACTAGATAACATAGTCTTTGTCAAATCCAATGCATACATGAACGAGTCAGGCGCCCTGCTCCGATCGTTTTTGGCCAGTGAAAGGGTAGGAAAGTGTACCATTGTAGTTGTCTATGACGATTTTGAGTTGGACCTTCCGAAAGTAAGGCTTCAGGCATTGAGGAAGAACGAATCCCATAATGGCATCAAGGCGGTACAGAAAGAGGTTTATTCACTCCCTCATACCGTTTACAAGCTTGGCATAGGCGTGGGACCAAAGCCGCAAGGTGCTTCCAAAGATACCATGGCAGCTTTTGTGCTTTCTGATTTCACACCCCAACAGAAGCAGCAGATCCCCACTGCTATGGAAGCCGTTTTTGAGTATGTTCATAGAATCATTAACGGTGATGGCGAAGTTGGAGACACCAACAAGCTCAATTCGCAAGTCTCCAAGTCATTAGCTTAAGCAGTGGTGCTTCTGCGGATCCTGGACTTATTGGGCCTTTTTCTCGTAGGCCCTTCCTGGGGCTCATCAGAAAGGGACTCCAAGTCATCTGTGTACAGATCATCATCGTCCTCATCGTCTTCCTGGCCATATTTTATGTCAAAGGGCGATGCAAAGTTACGTCTGATCTCATCATCGGTGGACTCCACATCACTCTTATTGACAAGAGTCCTAGCAAGAAGATCCTTGCCTGGTCCTTCCGAGAAGTCGTCAGACTGAACCGCATTGGAGCTGCTTGGGGAAAGCTGCGTGGGATCGAGGGATT
Source organism: Candidozyma heveicola (assembly GCA_003708405.2). Classification (NCBI taxonomy): domain Eukaryota; kingdom Fungi; phylum Ascomycota; class Pichiomycetes; order Serinales; family Metschnikowiaceae; genus Candidozyma; species Candidozyma heveicola. The sequence goes on from PPOB02000023.1 coordinate 82,948, forward strand.
TCTCGTTGAGTGATTTCTTTCTTCCTCTTTCAATAGCACGCTCGATTCCAAGGCGATGCTTCACGAATAGAAGCCGAGGCCACATGCTGCGCTGGCCCTTGAGCAAGTATTCTTCCATCTGGGCCTCGGTAGGATCCAGAAGAATGTACCAGTAATCCCTGAGCTTGTTGCGAGGCCATATGGTGATCGAGCCCGTAAACCGCTGAAGCCAGACGTTCAGCCAGTCCTGTTCACGCCACATGGGAAGAAGATCGAGCGTTTTCACGATTTCAAGCCACTTCTTGATCTCAAGCTTGAAGAGCTGCTCTAAGCCCGTGGCGATAAAACCGCCTCTGAGCGATGCAAACTTTTGCTTCTTTGTCCGTCTCATGGACAGCGCAACTGGGCGCCCGACAGTGCCCTTAGGGGCAAAGAAGAACAAGGAAATGTGGGGGTTCACCTGCGATACAATGGAGAAGTTCACGTTGTAGTACGTGTTGAGGGCATTGACGGGGATGTCTGTACGCAAAGAACCGTCTTTCCACTTGTTGCCCATGCTGAAAGGTACCACCTCTCCTTCCTTGTTCTTTGTCATTAGAACCACCGGATTGAGAATGCCTGGTACAGCAGACGACGCCAAAAGCGACGACCAAATAATACAATTGGGCGAGGTGATGGAGTTGCAAAGAATGACAGGAGAATGGGGCTCAGCTGGCACCGTGGAGATATTGAGGCGCCTTCCTGTCGCCTTGTAAGCCTCCAGGAATGTGAGAGACCCTTTGGTGAAGTAACAGGATTTCTTAGCCCAGCTGACAGCATCAAAACGGGCACCGGTCCGAAGAAAACGTGGCACCCAGACGTACCATGGATCCTCGCAAGCTGTGATTTTTTTAGCAAGCTCAGGCACCAAAAGCTGCTTGAGCTCTTCGTCTGTTCTGGTACACGCCAAAGCAGCGATAAGCCCGCCTCCCGAGGTACCAGAAATGATCAGCGGGAGAACGTCATTGTCTAAAAGTGCTTTTACGATGCCAAAATGGGTGTAAGCGAAGCAGGCACCTCCACTGAGACACAAAGCGGACTTTCCGTAGTTCTTCAGAACAACTTTGAAAAACTGACGTTTCTTTTTGGCCGGCACGACCCGCGTGCTGGCGTTGGTGACACAGTCAATGCACTTGATAACCTCCTCCACGTACTCGTGCACAAGGTCCTTGGTGCCGTAGTACCGGTGGCTGTAAAGCTGTTTGTTTTCAATGCCAGCAAAGTTTTTCTTTAGACAGCCCTGCAAAAAGACCATCAAGTTGGAGACGTCGTTCTTTTTGCGTAAAACGCGGATTTTGGTGATGGTTTTCTGGACGGTTTTGTAGTCGTAGTAAGAGAATCTGGGGTGGGACGACCATTCGTCGAGCCCTAGGAAGCTATCCAAGGCTTTAGCGTTTTCAACCCACTCCTCGTATGTTTTTGACAGCCGAAGCTTCTGCCTGAGTTTTCTGCGCTCGCCTGTCCATGTAAATAGGTATTCCGACAAAGCAACATAACCTCGGACTATAGCGTACAAAACGCATAGAAAAACCACCCAAATGATAATAAACACGAGCACGGGCCAGCGGAGAAACGTGTATGAGGCCGAGTAGCGGAACTCGTTGGTAAAGTGGTCCCTTGTAGACAGCGTCTTCTTTTTCTTATCGTTATTCCCGGTTATTGGGAACCAGTCGGAAGCCGAAGTGATCATCGTAGGTTTGGAGCTTTTGCTATCCAGGAGATTGGAGCTCACCTTGGGCAAATTGGCCACTGCGGCGCTCTCTTCGAAGTTGTTGGCATCTATTGCTTCCGCCTCTTTCTTGACATCGGAGTACTTCCCCGAAGATACGAAGTCATCTTCGTCCCACACCAAGGCCTTGGCAAATGAGTGAATGTCGCCACTATTAGCGTAGTTTACCGAATCATCCGGAAGACCCATGGGTGCTGGAAAAGATGGGGACACAAAGGAGGGAAAAGAGGAGAGTGTGGAACAGAAAGTGCTGGTTGTGAGCGTTGAGTAAGATATCAGATCTGTCATGTGCTATCCGCACTGTTGGGCTGGCATGATGTCTGAGTTGGGTTAAATGATAAAGTGGGGTGAATGAAAAACGGGTGAACATTTATTGATCGTGAAATTGGAAAATGTTCCAGATCCTTGATTATTGTTCTTGGCTGTTATGCGTGGGCGCATTGACGAGCATGCACCGAAGTTACTTCGCAGCTATGACGTGGGGCTCATGGAAATGAGAACAAATGGCGAGTGGAATTGGAGAAGGAAGCGGTTTATTTTCGGGACTGATGGCTTTGATTATCTGGGAGATTAAGCTTTAATGGGAGAAACTGAAGCTTTTCTGACCGGGAATCGAGAGTGGATCACCTGGAACTCACTATATAGGCTTAGACTGTGGATTGTCTTATCTATAGAAAACTAGAAGCTTGAGACCATTGAAGCCTTGGAATGGCCGTATTAGGGGAGGCTTTCGCGAGAAACTCTGACTCTTTCTCTCCCCAAAAGGACTCGAATGGGGGTTTGATACAGATTGTTGTCTTGTATATGCTATAGTAGTTGAGGAACCAAAAACAGATCATATTAAGGCTCTAACTTGAGAGATGTATGAGAAAAGGTATATTAGGGAATTGAAATAGAGAGCTAATCAGGTTAGAAAGAGAGTGAAGAGGGATTAGAAAGGAAGGTGACTTGATTAACAGAGACAAGAACGCAGAGGCACATCAAAGCTCAGCTTGTTTTGGACCCTCATACCTCCTTTCTTCAAAGCGGGGAGAGTAATATCCAGGAAGCTTGCATCGAGTAAAGGAATCTGCTCAATTGGCCATTAGAATGTCCAGGTGGAGATTTGGTCGATTACCATCAATTCAAGAATGGCTGGTATACCTGGTACACTCGAACCAAGGAGGGGCTGGGTCATTCGCAGCCATTTATCTGAGAAGGCCCCGGTTGGCACAAGGAATCGGGACAAAAGCATTTTGCTTGAAAGCCAGCTTGAGCTAGTTTGGTAAGCTTGAACCATCGTTGCATATTACCTGAATCTGGCAGCGCCGTTCAAGGTGGCAGAAGTATTCCCACGAAGCTTTTACAGAAGCCTTTGCCATTTGTTGTTAAGGATACCGTGAGTTAACGCTGGCACAGTTGTGCTGAAGAAAAGGCCCCCAATATCGAATCGAGTGGGACATGGTAATGGCCAGACAAAGAATATCCAACTATTGGTGAGTTTGGACCCAGGTTTCAGCAAGTTTTGAGAATCTTGGATATTTAATCCATAGGCTATGCACTAGCGTCTCACTTGGCAACTTTCAGTACCGTTGAGACTCAGGTCAAGCCAGTTCAGCAGCACCACTGGCACATTCCATGAATTTCTGATACCACTACTTTAAGCATTATCTGAAGCCTAAAGCATCATTAAAGTCTGTTGTGAATCGTGCTGGTATATAAGTCATCAATGCCGATAAAGCTCCTTTCACGCTATCCTTCATTGACCACACTTTCAATCACCAGCACACATTTCACCCACACGCCCCCATTTATCAGAGTCAATATCACCAGACAATCGTCTTATTACCACTTCAAAATTGTTCACTCAACTCAATTGGCCCAAGCGGTGGATCGAGTTTTCTGGCTTAGCTCAATCGTATCATTGCAACCAACTCAAGCTGCCTCTACCCGTGAATCTCTTTAACCTGCCTTGTAATTCGTCCAGCTACCCCCTTCCTGCCAATTTCTTCCTGGACTTCCTCCACTGCAATTGTCAATTGCATCTTTATCGTCACCTTTCGGCCTCCCGGAACACGGCCTCCTTGCACCCATACAGCAAAGCCGCCCCGGGAAAAACGTCCCAAAAGCGACCAAAATCCGGTCATTTTCTTAGCTCCTCGGTATCTTCCTTCCTACAGATTCCAATCAGGGTGGTACCTCGTATTTGGCGTGTGGCTCATGAGAATCCTACACAGATATGAAACACCTACTTATTACTCATGGCCACGTTCATTCTTGATATCGAGGGCACTGTGTGTCCAATTAGCTTCGTTCACGGAACGTTGTTTCCCTACTTCATCAAGAAAGTACCTGAGTATTTGGATTCCGTGGAATATCCAATCAAACCCACTGGCGGGTTGTCCTCCACACTTCTGGGCTTTCCAGACAATGTCACTCAAGACAAGGAGGCTCTTTTGGAGTATATCGAAAGCCTCGTATACGGTGACATCAAGGATGTTACCTTGAAAGCTCTCCAGGGCATTGTCTGGAAGGAAGGCTACGAAAAAGGCGAAATCAAGGCACCTGTGTACCCAGACGCAATTGAACTAATTGCGTCAGGCAGACGGATCTACATTTACTCGTCCGGCTCCGTCGACGCCCAGATCCTCTTGTTCAAACACGTGGACATCGGCGGCCAGCTGAAGGACTTGACGCCGTACATTAGTGGCTACTTCGATATCAGCACTGCTGGACATAAGCAGGAGAAGGCTTCGTACGAGAAGATCGCCAGAGAGATCGGCCAGGACCCGAAGAACTTGACCTTCTACTCGGACGTGGCCGGGGAGATCGACGCCGCCAAAGCAGCAGGGCTCAATGCCGTGGTTGTGCTGCGGATTGGAAACCTTCCCATCGCCGAGCCCGAGAAGTACAACATCATCACTAGCTTTAGCTTAGGGCCGCAGTAATGCGAATATAGTATACATCGGTTAGCAACGTCGTCGCTTTGTCGTCTATGTGTCACGGAACAAGATGTCGGCAGCCACCTCCTCGTTCTTATCACACGCCATGTAGACCTGGATCACCAAGTTGCGCTCGAACCCCAACTCGCACAAGCGGTTGATGGCGCTCTCGTCCTGCTCTGTCAATGCTATGCGGACCGTGCCGGGCTCCTGCTCGCCTTCTCCCTCGCCTTCCACCTCGAAGCCCAAGTCGTCGTCTTCACCGCCGGTGCCCAAAAAGTGTCTCATGAATCCCTCGGGGTCCTGCTCGATCATCTCGGCGATCTGGGGGTTGGATGCCGCGAGCTGGTCCAACATGGGCTGGATCAACTCGGGGTTGCTTTGAAGAGCAGCACGGATCGTGGCCAATTGGCTGCTGTGGTCGTCGAGATTGGCCTCCTCTGGTGCCTCGGCTCCGGCTTCACCCGCAGCAGCGGCTTCTGCGGCATCAAACATGTTCTCGTGAGCTTGGGGTTCCTCTTCTCTCGAGACATCGGCCTCACCTGAAGCAGCTACTGGGGCAGCCGGTGGGGCCAGTTCAGCCAGCGCAGCCGGTGGGGCCGCCAACAGCTCTGGAATGCCTGTAAGCAAGTACTCCACGGCTCTGTGTGGGTTGTTGAACGCAGCACGCAAAGCTTGTTCGATCTGTGGACGTTCGTAGCCCATTTCCATCATGTTTTGGATGGCAGCCTCTCTTTGCGAGCCCGAGCTGAAATCCGAGGCGGAGGAGCCTCCTTCGGTGGCGGGAGCAGTCTCTGTTGCTGAGGAAGAAGCAGCAGGAGCCTCTTGGGGCTCAGCAGCCTTTGCCTCTGGCTTGTTTTCCGCAGGCTTGGGAGTAGGTGTTTTCTTCCTGCTCACCATAAAGATAATGGAGTCTCCCTCCTTGATTTTGAAGTCCAGCAAGGGCTTCTCATCCTGAAGCACTTTACCCGAATACACAAACTTCAATTGCAGTGGATCGACGTCCTTGGCGGCGGCAACTTTCTCTTTGGCCAGCAGCACCTGATGTTAGTGAAAATTTCGAGTATCTATGAATGGCGTGTACATACCAAGTCGGAGGGTTCGACGTCAACCTGCACCGTTTGCTTCTTCAAGTCTCTGAAGGTCACTTGCATTGTGGTTGTAGTTGGTGCTTGTGGGTTGAGAATCATGTCTACACCGGCAGTGTATGCAGTACGTTCTACCTGGGCACGAAGGGCTACGTTTACAGGGGGCGGCTCAGATTCTGATTTTCAGGCTGTGTGTGTTTTTTGTGATTTTGCTTTCGTTTTCCTCATTTATTTTTTGGTTTTTATTTTTCTGGATTGTTGGAATTATGCGCCGTGGAGGATTTGGCTGCGAAATGCGACATTAGGTGGCGATCGCTGTGGAGTTGGCAGTTTTTGTGATACTTACGAAGGTGGTTTGTGGGGGTTTGCTGAGGAATTTATGGGATCTGATGAAAAATGGAATAAAGTCAAATTTTTAATGAATGTGAAAGAGGAGAACAAATAATTAGAAAAAGGTTGGCAGGAGGGCCGGCGATTATGGATCACGGGAGCTGCGTAATGGTACGATCTGGAATCCGTAGATGTGCTGTACATATTATGGCCAGCAAAAGCTGATGAAATGAAAAAAAGTTTGATAGAGAGAGATGGGGAAAATGAATTGTACTCCCACTGCTTACTTTATTGTGTCAATCAGCCGACGCCTGCTTCGAGGACTTGAGAATATGGCTATTTCTGATGCTTCTGCGATGGACCAATTTGTGGGTATATTGCTGCGATTGCAAAATCTCAAGAAGTGCTCCAGGCTCGCAGATATCACTATCAGAACTCAAGGAGAATTATGCCTGAAATGTCCAATGAATCGTAAGATTAATCATAAGCCGTCGACACCAACGAAACATTGTAATGGTAAGAGCTTCAAACCTGGAGTGCAGTCGCTGATATGGGCCAAAAACTGCCATCGAACTCTAAGGTCATATTGATTGGGCAATGATCAAAACTGCTTCACTTGTACGGCGGAAGGAGCTCAGACTCTGTACTGCCCACAAGCTTCTTGAAACACAGCGATTACCATTTATATAAATTTCATACTACCTGAAGATATTTGTAAGTCCCTCAGTGTCATTCTTCAGGTTCCTCAGATTGA
>PPOB02000023.1:89887-117203 GCA_003708405.2 Candidozyma heveicola
TTTTTGCAGCCATTTCAAGGCTATCATGATACTGCCTACGCGGATTTTGAATTGAAGAACTCTTTCCAAAAAAAAAAAAAAAAAAAATAAAAAAAGCAACAGTTTTGGACGAATGCCGAAATTTCCTAAATTTAGCCTCATTGGCCCTCCCCCATATCTCCATTCCTACACTGCGGAATCCCCCAAAGCCCTGAAGGCACCGAAGCCCAAGATGGCTAAATCCACCAAAACCCCTAATACATAAAGAAAGATAAAAGCCTAAATACTACTGCAATACTCGATACTCCACCTACAATCAACGGAAACTCGACCATCACTGGGTAAATCAATACCACCTGCATATACTGCTCCGAGTATCAACACCTGCGATGAGAACGATTAAAAAAACAGTCACAGAGCCCTTGTGACCGATAAGCAGTACCCCATATTATCAAATGTCTCAAAACGATAGCAGGCCTGCTTCAGGGCCTACCCTGCCCAAATATCATGAGGGAGACCCGAGCGGCCACGATAATTTGTCCTTAGAAAATGCAATTGGTGATGCCTTCAAGCAGTTTGGTTTCATCAATGATACCAAAGCAGATGAGGAGCAGGAACAACAACCAGACCACGAAGATCAATCACAAGAGAATCGGAACTCCGAGCCTGGAAATCAAGACGACTTCGATTTGGAAGCGTCTGTGTCTCAGGCGTTTGCCTCAATTGGTGAAACCAAGGACACTGAGGACAAGGAGCCCCAGAAAGTCAAGGAGGAGACCGAGGAACTCAATCTAGAAGATGTAATAGGCGACGCTTTCAAGAGCATAGCTGGAGATTTAGGCCACGAGAAAGATGACACCCGAGAGCTGGACTCCCATAGTCACGAGGAGAATCAGGAAGTACAAGAGCCCGAACAAGCCAAAGAGGAAACCCAGGAAGATAAAGAGCAGGAGCAGCAAGAGCAAGATGACGGAGAGGATGATGTCAACCTCGAAGATGCCATTGGTGCTGCGTTTCAATCGCTTGTAGAAGGAAATGATTCGAAACTGGAAAGAAAATCGTCCGACCACGAACTACATGCTGCGCTTTCGTCGTTTGCAGATGCCCGCCGTGAGTCCGTTTCTGAAAAGAGGGATCACAATATCGACCTAGCTGGCCTAGTCTCGAATGTGGTACAGCAAATGGCAGGTGAGGGAGAGTCTGAGCACACTGATAGCGCCATTCCCAAGGATGTTCTTCAAGAGTTAGCGGCCGAAATCACCAACCAGGTCCAGGGAAGTGAGGAGCACAGCAGAAAAGTGGATGTTCCGCTGATCGACGAAAATGTGTTGATGCATTTCCAGAAAGAGGCCGACAAGGAGGAAGAGACTCAGCAGGAGTCAGCCATCTCCAGTGCTCTCGCCAATGCCGTCAGAACAGCCATTCGTAAGGTGCCTCACAAGGGCCCTGACCAGGAGCCTGAGGAACCGGATTTGGAGAACTTACAGATGAACGAAATCTTCCAGAATGCGTTCAACATGGCAATGCAGAATCCTCAGGAGCTCTTGACGTCTTTTGAAGGCGAACCTGAGCTTGCGCTTCCTCCAGAGGTTAAGGAGGCCACAGAAACAGCGAAGGACCTGACAGTTTCCACTGCCGCTGCTATTGCTGCTCTTTCTGTTAAAGATGCTCTCAACAAGAAGGATGTACAACCAGCAGAGGAGCCAAAGAAGCATCTCTCAATTGCTGAGACTTTGGCATTCCATAGGTCTAGCATGGTTACAAAGAAGCCTGAAGCTGAAAAGCCAGCCGAGCCCGAGAAAATGCAGACAAACCCCCATTTGTCGAACATTCTCTCCTCGTTATCACAGCACATTCAGTCGGGAAGTCAGTCCCAAAATCTTATGCTGCTTATACGGCAAATGACCAACGCATTGATGCTCAACAAAAGCAGCCTCCATACCAGTGCCATTTTCCAGGAGATCACAAGTACTCTCCGAGAGGATCCTGAAGTGCACCTTTTCCACACCGAGAGCTTGAAAAATGCCAAAGAATTCCTCGCACCTGGTGACCTTGATTCTTCCCAGAAGGCCTCTGCCATATTGGACAGCATCTTGGAAGTACTTCAGACCAAAGAGAACACACCGCAGATTGTTAGCACCGTGCAGATTCCCAAACCAGAGCCTAGCAGCTTGTTAGAGTATCATAGCTCTGTCTTCAACAGCTTGACATCGTTCGGCAGTCTACGGGGCAAGAATTCTCTATTAGGCGTTAAGCCAGATACCGAATCTGACGAGTACAAAGAACGCATCCGCATTGACAACAGAGAGCGGAAAAAGAAGTGGAGGGAAGGAAACATCGAACGAAACAAGGATAACGATCTTCGCTCTCGCGTGATAAAGAGGGCCAATGTCATGTTTGGTGAGGAGAACACAGCTGAAAAGAAGGCCTGGATTGAAGAGGAATTTCATGTGAGGCGTGAAAAGCGTTTAGCCAAGCAAAAGAAAGAGGGCAATAAATCGCCTGGGAACCAAGCATTTACGGAGGAGCTTATTGAGAAAACGGCGAAACATCCGAGCGCCTTGGCTCATGACAGCGTTTTTATTAAGCGTTTAACGACGGCATTTAATTTGGTGACAGAGGTCGGAGCTCGTGAAGATCCAAAGTCGATAATGACAGCAGCCTCCGCTTATTTGGCTGTGGTATCCAGCTCATACGCCATAACGTTGAATATCACCGACAGAAAGGCGATTACGAACGCCATCACTCTGGTCTTGAACTCCATACTTGATTCGATAGACAAAACTGGGGACTTTTCGAGATTGTCTTTCTTGCTCAAGACGGAAGGTTCTTCCGCATCTCAACCGACAGACACCAAAGACATCCTCGGCAGAATCTCTGCATTGACTGGCGGCTCATCTGGTATCAAGGGCTCTTCAGCATTGGAGATTCTCAGAAACTCGCAAAAGAGGCTCGGTCTTGATTTTGTCAATAGCGGCAACAAGAAGATGAAACTTGGAGACTCCAGCAAGAAGTTCTTAGAGAAGGATAAGAGCTCCATAAACCGCATCCAATCGGAGATTGACCAGTTGAGAAGCTCCATTTCTAATGCTACAACAGGAAGCTATCTCAACGCAGGTTTGAAAATGCCGCTGTATCGAAGCACAGTGGCTGTGAAGGAGGAAAACGCTGGGCCCTTGCCTAAGATTCCACTGCCTTTTATCTCAAACAAAGTTGGCACTAGCTCTGAAAGTACTAACTATGGAGCTCGGACAGCTTTGAGAAAGCCCGGCAGTTTCCAGAGACCAGCGTTTTCCAAACCTCAGAATCGTGGAAAGAACCTTGGGTTTCCTCCACTCTACTCAGCATCATTCGAGCTGAAATAACGAACATTTACTTCGCTTATGTATCATTAATATCGTTTCAGGAGGGTATAATTTACACAATAGGGACAGTTTCTTTCTGTAGCCACGCATAAGCACGATACTCGCCGAGGTCAAGCAATTTGGAGCCAAAATCAGCAACAATTGACTTATGATAACTGTTGATCCAGCGCTTTTCAACGGTACTGAGGTAATCGGCGTTAATAAGGTTGAGACCGAGCGGTATCTTGGTCAAGTAGTTGAAAGCCAAGAAGTTCGAGCCTCTGTCTGGCTTCACCGGTTCAGCATTAATAATCTCGAGCTCGCTTTCCACTCTGAAACCGAATTTCCCGTCAACATAATAGCCTGGTTCGTCTGTGACAATGGCGCCTTCTTTGAAATAATTAACGTCACCTCCTCCCAGCGGTATATATAATGGACCCTCATGAACATTTCCAAAAGCTCCAACACCGTGCCCAGTTCCGTGGTTGAAATCTAAATTCTCATTCCAAAGCGCCTGTCTTGCGTAAGAGTCAAGAATAGTGCCAGCAGCAGGGCTTTCTGGGAATTGAGCAGTAGCCACCGCTATGTGGCCCTTAAGCACAAGAGTAAAGTATTTTTTGATCTCTGGGGTGGTTCCCCCATGACCAAACTTAAAGGTTCTTGTGATATCCGTGGTTCCTTCGAGATAGTGGGCGCCTGAGTCAATAAGGTATGGCGTCGTGGGGTCGATTATAGCGTTGTCTTCCTTCGTGGGAGCATAGTGGATAATGGCAGCATTGGGCCCTGTAGAGGAGATGGTCTCGTAAGACAAGCCCTTGAAGTGGGGAAGCTTGGAACGAATAGCGTATATCTTCTGAGCGGCCTCGTACTCGGACACCTCGTTCTTCTTGTGAAGCAACTCGTTCTCCAACCAGGAGAAGAATATGATGAATGCAAGCGAATCCTTTGCCTGGGCGATTTTGGCGTTGAAAAGCTCGGTCTTGTTTTTCGTCAATTTGAGCACAGTCACGACGGAATCGAAAATTACCGTTTGTCTCGATACAGACAGTGGTAACGACGAAAGAAGAGCATAGCTGCATACACCTTTGGAGGGTAGAATGACAGAAACAGACTGGTCGTGAATGGTGGCCTTTATGGAGGCCAAGTCTGGGTAGAAGGAGTCGTAAGGTTTGACCGTAAGCGTGTCGATGGAGGAAAGGTAAGGTTTCACAGCATGAAGCAGAAAGTCTGCAGCATACAAGTACACATCTTTCAACGTCACCACAGCAAAGGCAAAAAGGAACGGAGAAAATGGAATCGAGTCGTCAGCACGCAAATTAAGCAACCATCCAATATCGTCCAAAGCCGTAATTACGAGATGCGAGGCTTCCTTCTCCTTGATAATCTTTCTGACCCTCAGGATCTTTTCGTTTGCAGACTCACCCGAATATTTTGGAGGAAGCACATACGCCGAGGCCCGGGGCCAAGGAGGCTTCTCGTCGCCCCAAACCTCGTCAATCAAGTTGTAGTCGATGAACGGCTTGAAAGTCACACCTCTGTATCTCAGAGTGCTGCTGAAGTATTGGCCCACCGAAAGACTCAAAAGCTTGGGATCTACGGAAATGACATTGGAGAATTTGCTTCGGGACGCCTCCTCAAGCGCAAACTCCTGCCAGCTAGGGTACCCAACCTGGCCCTGTTTCAACAATCTCCAGTATTTCTTATCAAGCTCTTTCTCCGCTTGCAAGAAATACCTGCCGTCTGTCGAAAGTGCAGCTTGTCCACTTAACGTTTCTGAATCATCTAAAGTGATAACAGCGACTCCAGCGCTGCCTTTGAATCCAGAGATGAACTCTCTTCTTCTGTCTGTCACAGCGGTATATTCAGACTGGTGCTGGTCTTCGGAGGGGACAATGTAGACAGCAATATTGTGTTTTTTCATGAGTTTCCGGAGTCTCCGGAGTTTTTCTCCAGCGTCCACCAGGGAAACAACATAGTCGGGAACTGGAAGCTCTGGAAGAGGGTCCAGGTCCAGAGGACTTTCCGAGATGAGCATTCTGGACAACTCGTCATTGGGGAGTTGGACCGATGAGGGCACACAGCTCGTGATCCACTCCCGGAAGGACCACGGTTTTTTTAAATTTTTAGGAAGCAAAGGTTGTTTCTCCATGGTTAAGAAAAGTGTGGATGCGTGGTGAGATAAGGTAGGCTTCACGTGATGGTACGGCTCTGGGCTGGAATCAGTGGATATTTGGAATGGTAAAATATTGAGGATTTACGACTTACATAAAATAGATTTGTTTGGGTTAGTTGGTCCTGAGCTGGGCTTCAGGTCTACTATACGCACAGCTCCAAGTGGTCAAACGAAGATGGTGTAGATTTCTAGGTGGGGTTAGGATGTTTCCTTTTGATAACGGCTGGGTCGGATTTCATAAATCCATGTATTTGGTGGATTTCTAATGGGTGTTTGTGGATTGGTTAGTTCTTGAGAGTTGACCGACTTAAACCTAGCGAGATGTGGCTTCTCCAGCAAGCAATACACAATGTTGACCATATTTTGGAGCTTTTAATTTTTTTACCTGAAAACTCGGGACGTTGTCTCTTCATGTTTCGATATTTGCCATGAATATGTTCTCAGAGGTTAGATGCCTTCATTCGAGTAATTCTATATTTTGGTTAATGCAGCAAAAAGGTGATTTCGCAGCCATTTCAGCCAGGTCCATCATAGAGTGGTGTTCACCATGTGGCACTTGTGGTACTATGAAATTCAATTTCTTATCAGATATTCCAGAAAAGACAAGTAGATCATTTTTTCGACCAGCTCACTTGATTTTCATGAAAAGACGCTCACTGATTCCTCTCTGTTCGTCAACTTTTCCAAGGTTCAGTATATTAGATGGGTCGAATGGTTCAATCAAGAAAACAGCGGAATCCCCGTAACTTAAGTGCCTAAAGGAACATCCACAAAGGAACAAATAAAAAAAGGAAAATATGGTGGTAAGTTGAACCGGTACGGACCATTTTGCAACCATTCGTATCTTGCATAGCCAACAAAGGTTCTAAATACGCTTGTTTGAAATTCTCAGCTTCCACGTAGCTATCTAAGCCCAAACACACGCTTAATCAATCAGCTTCTTAAATCCCAAAAAATTATACTTTCAGCTTGGGTCGGAGCTGGTTAGAGACATCCACACCCGTGCACCACAGAACATCAACAACGCGTCCCAGATCGCATCAAAATAAACCTCCATTCAATCCACCCTAATACAAAACACACCATGGGAAGACTTGTGGGGCTCGAATTGCACAATTTCAAATCTTATAAGGGGACTGCCATAGTAGGTCTCGGTGACTCGGCGTTTACGTCCATCATCGGCCCCAACGGCGCAGGAAAGTCGAATATGATGGATGCCATGTCCTTCGTTTTGGGGGTCCAGTCGTACCATATACGATCCTCTGGTCTCAAGGATTTGATTTACAGAGGCAGAGTGGATGAGTCACAACCTCAACAGACCTGTGATTCGGCGTATGTGAAGGCCATTTATGAGAAGGAATTTGGTGAACAAATGGTGTTACAGAGAAGCATCAACTCAGCTGGCACTAGCGAGTACAAAATTAACGACAAGAGCGTCACCGCGCTTCAGTACACAATGCTTCTTAAGGAGGAGAATATCTTGGTCAAAGCAAGAAACTTTCTTGTCTTTCAAGGCGATATCGAGAATATTGCCTCGCAGGAACCCAAACAACTCGCCCGATTGATAGAGACCATCTCGGGCTCAGCTGAGTACGCCAGTGAATACGACCGTCTTAAAGACGAGAGGGAGAAGGCGGTCGAGCTCCATGCTGAAGTATTTTCGAGAAAACGTAACCTTACCACTGAGTCCAAGCAGTACAAAGAACAAATGCGGGAGCGTGAGATCTTCGAGGAGAAGCTCAGGGAGAAGAACAAGTACACCAAAATGTCACATTTGTATAAGCTTTTCCATAATGAGCGCAGGCATTTCAAGCTCAAGAGTGATGTCAGATCAATGTCGGAGAAGGCGCTTTCTTCCAGACGAAGATTCGCATCATCTGAAGAAGAATTCAACAATTTGGCCGCTCAAAGCACTGCTCAGGAACTCGAGGTCAAAAAGCAAGAGTCACTAATCGAAGAGCTTCGACAAAAGGCAGAAACTGCTAAGCGGTCGACTTTACCTCTCCTGTCTAATCAAAAGCTTCTCGAAAACAAAATTGCTTTCACAGAGAGAAAGATCCACGACCTTGAGGCTGATATCCGTGTTCAAGCTGACCAAGAACAGGCCCTTCAGAAGAAGCTCGACAGCACAGAACTCCAATATCAAGAATTCAACCAAAAGATTGCCGAGTTGGAGGAGCAAATAAATATCCCTCCTGAAGGTGTGAAAGAGTATGAGGCTCTTCGTAACGCCTATTTGGCTGAGTCTGGATCCCAGCTCGAGCGTGATTTAGCTGTTCTTCAGGCCGACAAAACAACAATTGACATGTCACTCAAGGATCTCGAGCTGCAGAAAGAGCAATATGATACTCGAATCACCGAATTGGAGTCCTACGTCCAGGTAAAACTCGGACTGGCCTTCCATGATCTCAATGCCAAGTTACAAGATTTGGAGCAAATGAGATCCACGAAACAGAAAGAGCAAGAGAGTTTGAAGGCGCAGCAAGAAAGGGTTTCGTTCAGAATGCTCGAGTTGAACTCTGAGCTTAGGGATGTCTTGTCTAAACTTGAAGATTTGTCTTCTGAGCAGAAAGAGTCGAAGAAACAAAGACAACTACGCGATAATGTGGCCATGCTCAAAGCTTTGTTACCTGAGGGATCGATTAAGGGCCTTGTTTACGAACTTGTTCATGCTAGCCAGAGAAAGTATGAGTTAGCACTTCTGACAGTTTTAGGAGCTGACTTCGACTCCATCGTGGTTGATACTACTGCAACTGCTCATAAATGTATTGAGACCTTGAAGGAAAGGCGTGCTGGACTCGCCTCTTTCATACCATTAAATTCGGTCATCAATGAATCGACAAACTTGAACTTTCTCAGGTCTCTTCATGAAGATGCCCGTCCAGCCATTGACGTGGTCAAATATGATGATCCTGCTATCGAGAGGGCAGTTCAGTATGTTGTTGGAAACACCATGATCGTTGATAATTTGGAGACAGCTCGGAGCCTTAAGTGGAGTTCACCAAATGAGCTTCATTGTAAAGTTGTTTCGCTAGATGGATCTGTTATTCACAAGTCTGGACTTATGACAGGTGGTCAACAAGATAAGCGATCCACTGCAACTGGTCGTTGGAGCAAGGAGGAAATGAACAGGCTTCTCAAAAAGAAGGACCAAATTTCCGCCGAGTTGGAGAAAGCTGGTACGGAGGCACCATCTGCAATCGACTTCAATTCGCTTTCCGAGGAGCTCTCGCTGCTTGATGCACAAAAGCCGACTATCTCGAGCCAGATAGCAATTTTTGAGCGTCAAATCTTCGAAAGAAATCAAGAAATTCAATTCTTGAAAGAGTCAGGAAAAGAAACCACTGAACTTTACGAAAGAAAACTCAAAGATCTCGAGACTTGCCAGAGTGATATAAAACAGTTTGAGGTTAAAATCACGAGTCTTCAACAACAGATCTATTCCACATTTTGCAACAAATTTGGGCTTGCCAGTATCAACGACTACGAGCTCTTACATGGCTCAGCAGTTCGGGCGAGATCGCGGGAGAGATCTGGGTTTGAGAAAACGATTGCTTCGTTGAATAGCCAAATCGCTTTTCAGCGTGATAGGCTTCACGAAACAGAATCCAGGAAGGCCAAACTTGAATCCGACAACAGCTCTACAAAACAGGAGCTTGCGAAGGTAATCGACGATTTAGCCAATGCAAAATCTTCCTTGGAGAAGATAGAGGAGCAAGTTAATGCCGAGAATTCTGCGAAATTAGCTTTGGTAGAGTCCTTGCAATCCAAGTTGAGGATCGCTGCAGCTAAAGAGGCGGAATTAAAGGATCTTGACTATGAAGTCAAGAGCTTGACTCGAGAAGTTACTCACTTGGAGGAAAATCTTTTAAAAGTTGATGCCGAAAGATTTAACATGCTCAAAAACTGCAAGATTGAAGATGTCGACCTTCCATTGGAAGATGGTTTCTTGGATGCCATTTCTCTCGACGTTGAAAATATCTCGGAGGCTGCCTACCATGTTCACATTGACTATAGCTTGCTAGAATCAAAGTTCCAGGATAGCTATTCGGTTAGGTTGGAAGCAGAAATCAAGGCTAGAATTGAAGCAATTGATAATGAGTTACACGCACTTACGCCAAATGCCAAGGCGCTAGAAAGGCTTCAGGAGGTCGATCAGAAACTCAAGGAGTTTGACAGGGAATTCAATAAAGCAAAACACGAGGTCAATCGAGTCTCCGCCAAGTTCAACGAAGTGAGAGACAAGAGGAAAGAGTTGTTCATGGATGCATTCAACCACATATCTGGAAAGATCGACAAGGTCTACAAGTCACTCACAAAGTCCAGCAACTCGCCACTTGGCGGCTCAGCAGATCTCACCTTGGAAGACGACGAGGTGCCATTTGCAGCTGGTGTAAAGTATCATGCCATGCCGCCTTTGAAGCGTTTTAGAGATATGGAGTTGTTGTCTGGTGGAGAGAAAACAATGGCAGCATTGGCGTTACTCTTTGCAATTCATTCTTTTCAGCCATCGCCTTTCTTTGTGCTTGACGAGATCGATGCCGCTTTGGACAACAGTAACGTCAAGAAAATAGCCAGGTACATTAAGGAGAATGCGGGACCCGGATTCCAATTTATCGTGATCTCCCTAAAGAGCACGATGTTCGAGAATTCAGATGCGCTTGTTGGTATTTACAGAGACCAAAGGGAGAATTGTTCCAAGACCATTGGCCTTGATTTGAGACAGTACCCCGAAGAGCACGAAACGATCGCGATTCCTGGGGCTCATCAAATCGCGGCTGCAGAAAATTGATTACTCGCGATAGAGTAAGCAGTTTTTCAACTCATCGCACTTCTCCACAAAAAGCAGGATATGATGTTCCGATTGAATCAGCTTGCGATTCCTCGGACCAGGCCCCTGCAATGCATTCTGGCATCCCTTTCCACGATACGATATAAGCTGTACAAGTCCATTCTCCAAAAAAACACCAAGCGAGGCACCACCGATAAGACCTCCCGAGATAATATCCGCCAACGAGAAATACACGATCTTTTGAAATCCCAGCATGATTTACTGCTTGAGAACATCCGAATTCCCGAGCACTTAATCCACAAGTATTTATTTATGAAGCACTACGAGGATGTCCATCTTGATGAAGTGAAGGTGCTAGATGTCACTAATGAGGGTGACGGACTAGCTCTAATTCCAAGAAGAAGGTATGACAGCGAGGCCCCAGAAGGAGCATACACCGTGGTTACAATCCCAAAAACTGTTCCTGGAGACATTGTCACCATATCATTGAGAAGACATCATATGTTCTTCGCAGAGGCCGAGCTTATACTGGTTTCGAGGAAGTCCCGGAAGCAAAGTCGACGGAAGGACCGTCTCGTTGTGTGCAAGCATTTCAGCAACTGCTCCGGTTGCCAACTCCAGACGTTGAGCTACGAGGATCAGCTTCATTTCAAGAAGAGAACCATCGAAAAGGCCTACCGCTATTTCTTTCCCCAAATCTACGAGGATCTCCCGCCGGACTTTGCTAGCGTTGTGCCTTCTCCCATGCAATTGGCCTACCGAACGAAACTCACTCCTCATGCCCTGATACCCAGGGGCCTCAAATCCGAGGATTTACCGCTCCCAGTTGGATTTCTTGATGTCAGAGCGATGCAGCCAGTTGTTGATGTTGATTCCTGTGCAGTTGCCTCTCCAGAGATCAACAGGGCTCTTCCTGCTGAAAAGACCCGTTTCCACGAAGATTTGAATGCAGTTATTGAAGGAACGAAAAAGAAAGTCGACCCGACTTTTGTTCTTCGGCTGAGTATCCGAATCGACCATAACACTGGCGAGTTTGAGGAAGTGTGTCTCACTAAAAGAACAAACGTGGTCACAGAGAAAGTTGATGAATATGTCTTCCAATTGGAAGCAAATGAGTTCTTTCAAAACAACCGCAGTATTCTTCCCACCCTCCTTGACTTCATTAAGTGCAACGTCCAGAACATCAACTACAACTACATTGTCGATGCATACTGTGGCTGTGGCTTCCTTGGTATAAGCCTTTCGTCCACGCTTCCTGAAAATGGTAAACTCTTTGGTGTTGAGATAGCTCTGAAGGCGATCAAGTATGCGGCACATAACGCCAAAATCAATGGCTTGCACATTCCCACCAAGGCTGTGTTCGTGGAGGGAAATTCGGACGACATCTTCAAAATGGACGAGTTTTCAGAATGTGGGGCTGTCGGTGAAGAAGCGCTAGTCTTGATGAACCCTTCACGAAAAGGGTCCACTTCTGCCTTCATGAAGCAGCTTCTTGAATTCCGCCCCAAGGCTATTGTCTACATCAGCTGCAACCCATTCACCCAAGCCCGGGACTTGGCTGATTTCGAGGCGTTTCAGCGCCGTTCTTCTACAAAATACCGCATCAAAACGCTCATGGGCTTCGACTTTTACCCACAAACAAAGCACGTGGAGTCTGTTGCAATCCTCGAACTTGTGGAGTAACTTTGCATTCCCAATATGTACATAGATATCGTCATCTTTAAAAATCGGCCTCCCTGGCGAATTCCTCGATAATATCGTTCATGGCATTGATGCCCCAGTCCACTCTTTTGCGTTGCTTCTTGCCGGTGACAAAGTCGCTGTTTCTCAACCTCTTACCAATGAACCACTGAATGCCCCGTAGAAGAGCAGGCTGCTCCTTAGCTTTAAGAATCCGCTCAATCAAGATCTTATCGTCGAACTTGAGCTCCTGTGAGCTCTTCTTGATTCCCATACCGATAGCATTGACTTGAGATTTTCTGGCGACATGATCCACAAAAGTTATCAACAAAACCTCCATGAAAAGCTTGGTGTCGTTGCTGGCGGTCACAAAGTTAACCGTACGCAAGAGATGCAACGCCAACGAACCTTCGGCAAAAAGGAAGCCGAAAAGCCTTCCCAAGTTGAGAATCTTCTTGAGCTTCTCGTCATCCTCCATGTCATCATCAAAACCAGAGAAAACGTCCATTTCATCTTCATCGTCGCCTGCACCGTCGAATCCCTTCACCAAATCCCAAAGCATGAACTGGAACGTTTTTCTGTAAGAATGATTGTCACAGAGCTTGGACGCCAAAACACCATAGTACGGATTCCAGGCAGGTTCCACAACAGCACAGTGGATAAGAATACGGGGGATTTCTCTCTCCTGGGCTCTCTTCAATGCAAGTTTGTCCAACTTCGTCATGGCATCAACATAGTCGTTTGCAGACATGATCGAAATGAAAACGGCTCTTCTAATATCCGTGTTCATTCGCTGAGCCCTGGCAAGCTCGAGCCAGTTTGGCTCTGCACTATCCAAAAAGTCGTTCATAACCTCCTTGTTCACGATATCACCCTGATCATTACCCTCGTTTCCTTTCCAGGCGGAACCCACAAGCCACCATTTACCTTTTGTATGAACGTTTCTGATATCATCAAGTGAAACCTGCAATGGGTCTGTGAGTCTGCTAGAGGAGTAGGTACCCAAGAATTTCTTCAACCGAAGCGAAAGCTCAATGGTAGCGTCGTTGTTGTTTTTCAATTTGTTGTTCTTAAGGGAAGTGATGGTCTCAAGCAAGAATTGCATTCTAGCTGTAACCTGCTCTTTGGGCAACGAACCGGCTTTTTTTGTCACCTCCAAAACAATCTCTTTCAAGGAGGTGGGGTCGTCTGACCGCATTTGGTTGCCTGAGGTACGAATTATCTTAAGCAAATGCTCAGCAGTCTCCTCTGACAAATCTCGAATGAGCTCCTTGATGAGATCATAAAGAAGCTTGGAAGACACCAAGTGGAATGCGTAAACAGAAGAGAGAAGCGAAATCACATTGAGCACCTCCTTGTTCTTTCTTCCCTCGGCCTTGTAGCTATCATACTTCTCTATAAGCGTCTGGACGAAGTATGCGCCAAAATCAACTCCCTGGGAACGGTAGAGAGCTACCACAAGGGCGGAATGCAAATAGACAAAAGTGTCGAGAAGCCTCTCCTGCTGGACCACACTTGTGAGTAGGATGTTGACGAGATTCTCGGTCACCTCTTGTCTGGGGTTGTTGAGGAAGAGACCGTTGATGTCGTTGGCTATACTGCCAATGTTCGTTTCAGACAACTTGTTGATGGCGCTTTTCAACGATTTCTGCAATGCTAGTAATTCTGGAGACACCTGCAGTTTTTCAAGTGCCATTTTTCTTCGAAGTGCTGGGGGAACGTACTTGGATTGCTTCTCTTCGTGTTCACTCTCAGATTCTGATGCAGCCTCTGTGGGAGCCACAAAGGGGTTTTCACGCTGGCGGGGCTCATCTTCAGAATCAGAACCTTCTGAGTCGAAATCGTCGGAAGCAGAAAACCCGTCAGATTGGTCTTCCTCGCCATCCTGGTCCATGAAGTCAAGACCATCAAATAAGTCGTCTAGACCGTCATCTTCATTTGGAAGCTTCCCGGATTTGCCGTCTTTGAGCCCTAGCTTCTTGGCGTAGTAGTCAAGATCGTTGTCCATGGGGTCCACAAGGTTTGCTTCTGGAGCGGCCTTCGTTTCTTTCACTGCACCCTTCTTCTTTTCTTTGAGCGCCTTGAGCTTGGCCAACGGGTCTTCCTCTTCCTCGAGGGGCTCGTCTTCATCGAAATCGTCAGCATCGAAATCGTCAGCATCGATCTCTCCAAAGTCCTCTGAGCCCTCATCTTCGAAATCACCCAAATCCTCCGAGCCATCGAGATCGCCCTCGGAAAGCTCGTCGTCGAGATCGTCCTCCTTCACGATCTTGACATCCTCGTTCTTTCTGTTCTTCTTTGCCTTAAGTGCAGCTAAAGCAGCTAGAGGATCACTTTCCTCCTCTTCATCAAAACCACCAAAATCGTCAATCTCTTCGGAATCTTCAGACCCGTCATCTTCAATCTCGTCCTCCTTGACGACCCGGACCTCCTTATGTGGCGCCTTCTGTGAACCTTTCTTGGCTTTAAGCGCTTTGAGAGCAGCTAGAGGGTCTTCTTTTGGCTTCTGTGCATTTTTCTTTTCCTGGAGTTTCTGCTTGGCCGCTGCCAAAGGACCTGCCTTATTCTGGTTTTGATTGGCTGGCTGCTTCTGGCGCTTCTGCTTCTTGACCTTTCTCTCTTCCTTCCTCTTCTCTTTACGAGAAACTGGTTTGGCCTGGCGCTTCCGATTATTTTTGAACCTGCTGTCTTCTCCGTCTATGCCTTCTTTCTCCCGAATCTGGTCGAGAACTTGGCCTGGTATGCGTATACCATGACGTTCTTGTTCGGTTCTGGCCATCTGTTTTAGATTGAAGCATCAAGGCATCTCTGTTTTGCAACTGCTGCATGGGTCACGTGATCCGGGTTTTGATTTCGACTTTGAAGAGTTGTGGGACGTTTGGGAGGTCTATGGCAGGGTGCTTAGAGGAGATGGGCGGGTTGCATTACCTGGGGTTTCTCTGGGGCTCTTGTGTAGGGGTATCCAGTTGGGTCATCCAGAGTAAGTGGCTGCGAAATATGCCTATAAGTACCGAGGAGATGAGAATACAGAGCTGAAAAAGAGAGGATGCCATTTTGACTTTAGTTAGGGACAAAATAATGGCTGCTGATTTGAATACGGATTTTAAATTGTCGCTCCTTTCGGGCCCAGCTGTTTTCCACTTAAACACTATACAATATCTGTCCCAGAGCTGCCCAGTCGAAATCGAAAAGGCAGCTCAAAATCCAACATCATCCATTTTCCAACACCGTAAATAGCCTCCTCTAATCCATCTTCAGTCTCAACCCATTTTCATCGAACCACTTCATCCAACCTTAACCAAGTCCAACCAAACTAGTCCCGCTCGCACCCGTGCACCCATATCTCCCGAAGCCTTGAGACCAAAATCACACTCACAAACCACCACCATGAACAGGTTCAAGGTAGACTTATGGGGCCTCAAGGTCGACCTCAAACTATTAGGCGACATCTTCTTCCTCACAGGAGCAGGCCTCTCCATGTACTACATGGTCAGCCATTTGCTTTCAGACTACAGCTCAGTGAGACTGAAGCAGTCTAAAGAAGGGAGTGCCAACATCCTCAAGAAGATCCAAGCAGCCAATCCCGAGCTCAAGAAACTCGTTTTGAACGAGCATGAGAAGATGTTGCTTAATTCCTTGGTCACGCCCGACGACATAACCACTGGTTTTGACGATATTGGCGGCCTCGAGTCGATTATAGACGAGCTTCACGAATCCGTCATTTTGCCTTTGACAGAACCAGAGCTCTTTGAAGCTCACCTGTCGCTTGTGCTGCTGCCTAAAGGGGTTTTGTTTCACGGTCCTCCAGGTTGCGGCAAAACCATGTTGGCGAAAGCGATTGCCAAAGAGAGTGGAGCATTTTTCCTTCTGATTCGCATGTCCACACTTATGGACAAGTGGTACGGAGAACTGAACAAGATCGTCGATGCCATCTTTTCGCTTGCAAACAAGTTGCAGCCGTGCATTATCTTCATTGACGAAATTGACTCGTTTTTGAGGGACAGACAGCTGACTGACCATGAAGTGTCTGCTTTGCTCAAGGCGGAGTTCATGACTCTCTGGGACGGGCTTCTTCTGAACGGCCGTATAATGGTCATGGGTGCCACAAACAGAATGAACGACATTGACCAGGCTTTCATGCGTCGTTTGCCCAAGCGGTTCGCTGTGGGCAGACCTAACCAGGAACAACGTAAAGCGATTTTACAGAAAATTTTGAAGGACGCCACGCTCGACGAGTCTTTCGACCTCGCCAAAATCGTCGACCACACCAAGGGATTCAGCGGTTCGGATTTAAGAGAGATGTGCAGAGAAGCGGCATTGAAGTCCATGAAAGAGTACCTCAAGGATAATTACAAGCGGGGCGAGAAGAGAACCACAGAGGGCAAGGTGCGTCCTCTACAAACTCGTGATTTTGTGGAATGTGAGCACGATTTGGATTAATTCTCCAGATTCACGAGGACTGTCTATATAAATCCTCACCAGTTAGTATGGAGGTCAGTGTGGCCAGTGTATTATAGAGGTATATGCGCGATGCGACAATTTTTTTTCCAACCAACTTCTTCTTTACCTACCACTTTTTTTCTAGGTGGCACCGCTCTGGGATTCTGGAAACCAAAGGACTCTTTTGCTTTTCAGAAACTCACAGCGGTGCCATCTGAAAGGCCGGCTTTTTCGAAGATCTCTATGCCTTTTGCCCTGTGGCATAGCGATTCAAAAGAAAGCCCAGATCAACCATCAGCGCCGGCGAAAGCCAGCAAAAGGCTCAATTGCGCTTTGCAGTTTCTGTGAAGCCCCGTCGTGCTGAGATATATGACCCGATGACGTTTCGGGATGTCGATTGGGAGATCGATGATTGTAGGGACGTTTTGTAAAGAAGGGTGGAATGGCGATGTATCGGGGGTTGTTCGAAGAAAATCGATTGAAGGATTTGTTTACGCCCAGACATTCACATCCTCTTCAAATCCAGTGATATTGAAGATGCTCTGTTGACGTTGGGTTGATTGGCCATACTTGGACCGACCCATGATTGGCAGAGAAGTAGAGTATTGGGTGCCCACCGAAATAATGTAGTTTAGAGCGCTTTGATCACTGCTGGTGTTGAGGGAGGTTCAATTGAGTGGGACAGTTTTCGACAAGAGATCTTTCAGTCGTTGCGTTCTTCAGCAAGAGCAACATGAAGTACAAGTTCCAGCTGAAAGTCTGAGAATTGATGGTTGATTTGAGTCAGCTGAAGAGAAATATTCTATTCAGACTACGGGCTTTTGAAGGAGAACTATTCAGTAGCATCCTGTCCAAAGTTCTTCTCGCGTTAGAATGGTCCATCGGGTACAGTAGGTGTTTATTTGTTTGCACTCAAAGAGTCTCTCTCCTTAAAACAACTGTTCAGCCATTCATGAACTGCGAAGAAATATTTTGATCTTCGAAAATCTAGCAGGCAGTAAAGATACACGGCAGGCCATCCCCTCGATTTCGCAGCCATTTCTTCAACAGTATGTGGCTTACCATCAAGCACATATTAGGTTTCAACACTTATAAAGTGTGCTTCTTTCTCAGGCCCGGCTGTAGGCCGACTCTCTCAACATTTCATTTTTTTTCATTCACGACGTAGCTGAATCTTTATGGCGTTACTCCTCACTTTATGAGAATACCCCATATCTACACCATCTATAGAAAGTTGCAAACAGACGATGTGAACAAACATTCCAAACGAACACTCCAAAATTCGCCAATAAACTTGTTATACCAAAACTTGTATAACCACCCTCCTTATTCTCCAAACCCAAACGAATTGAAAATCACCGCTTCCCATCTCCCCTTGCTTCGCAGCCAAATTGTGCAGTAATAGCAACACATAACCCCAGGTACTTCCAACACCCCATGAGTCTTTATAGATTGAGGCCAATTGCCCTCAATTCCGGGCCTAGATTAGGATGGAGCAGACAGGCTTGTTTCGCTAGACACGCCTCAGACGTGGAGAACCTCAAACTGGAGACGTCCCAGAATGACCTGGATATCTCCTACGAATCTACCGGTGTCATTGACTTTGAAAAACAGCTGGAGGTGCTTATTTTCTTCGATAACGTGTATCCCCGGTGGCTTGCGAGGATCAAGTTCCAGAGCTACTTGCAGCCAAGTAAGTGGTTCCTGAAAGGAGGCGAGGATCAACTAAAACAGCGGTTGTTCAGCATGGTTGATAACGGCAAAAAGCCACTTCCCGAGGGAACGGTGGCCCAGCAGTTCATCCCTATGAGAAGAGACGGCGGTGCTTTCATTAAGTTCGAAGTTCCTCCTACTTCCACAGCTAAGGACCTCACGAAGTTGCTTGAGCTGAACATCAGGGAACACAAGAAGCAGAACCTGAACCTTATCACATCCTTCCTTTCCCTATTCAAACACCCAACTAGTGCCTTCCAGGTGAAAGGTACTCCGTGGATCGAGGATTTGAGCAGATTTCCGTCCCCCATGCTCAAGGTCAAGTTTCAAGGTGAAGCTTTGACCGAGGAGGAATTGTACCTCTTGTTTAGGCGCTATGGCCAAATCAAGGATATCCACCCTGCCACGTCAAGCACTCCATATGCTACTGTGATTTTCAAGTACACCGATGCCTGTATTCGTGCTAAGAATTGTGTCACTGGTATCACCTATAATGACAACCTGCTGGCGTTGCATTTGCAGTATATTCCTGTGGAGCGGGTCAACTACATTGCCAATGCCATCAACAACCACCAAAGAATTGCCATCCCTCTTATTCTTGCCATCTTGGCCACCACTGCCGTTTTGATCTTCGAGCCTATTCGTGAGCACTTCATTCAAATGCGTATCAAGCATAGATATAGCTGGGACAGTCAGAACGATAATTGGGTTGTCAAGGCGCTTTACATTTCTTACCAAACGCTTTCTACATGGGTCAACGAGACGACCACGTTTATTGACGACTCCATTGGTTCGTTCACTGGCGATTGCAAGAAAATACTAGAGGAAGAACCCTTGGTGGACCTTCAGTCTAATATGTTCTTACAGGAGCGCACTGACAAGGCTAATGATTTGAAGATGTGGATCTATGAAAATGCAAACACTTTCATTATTGTCAGGGGTCCCAGGGGCTCCGGAAAGAGAGAGTTTGTTGTTGAAAGTGCCTTGCAAGATGACCAACATGTTGGCAAGAGAATGCTTGAACTCGACTGTGACTTGATGATTAAAGCAAGAAACGACAATTCTTTCCTCAAGAACGTCGCTTCCCAGCTTGGATACTTCCCCATCTTCACATGGACCAACTCTATTTCGCAGTTTGTTGACTTGGGTGTCCAAGGATTGACTGGCCAGAAATCAGGTTTGTCCGAGTCTAAAGAAACGCAGTTCAAGAACATGTTGCTGTTGACCGCTTCTGCAATCAGAAAGGTTGCGCTTTCTGGTTTCGACTCCTACAAAGCCGAAGTGTCGAAGCAACGCTTGGCGAAGAAGAAGAACGGCGAGTCCTCTGATTCTTCTACTCATGACATAAGAGAGGATGACTACCTTCAACTGCATCCTAAAGCAAAGCCCGTGATTATTGTTGAGAACTTCTTGAGAAAATCAGAATCACCAAACGACTTTATCTATAAACTGATTGCCGAATGGGCAGCAGGACTTATTCAGAGTAATACCGCCCATGTTATTTTTATTACCCCGGACGCCAGCAGTACAACTCACTTGACCGCTGCTCTTCCAAACCAGGTCTTCAAGACGGTCTCCTTGGCTGATGCCACCATGCAAAGTGCAAAGCAATATGTCATGAGTCAGTTGCGTGATATGGAAATTAAGAGCTCGATCGAGGGCTACTTGGCTCCAATTGGAGGCAGAATGCTTGATCTTCAGGCGTTTGTGAGACGTGTGAGGTCCGGCGAACAGGCCGAGGACGCTTTAAACCAAATGATCACTCAGGCTGCGGAACAAATTACCACATTCTTTTTGAATGTGGCCCCAACTGACGAAAACAACTGGAGTACAGACCAAATATGGGCGCTTATGAGACTTCTTGCTAAGAAGGATCTGGTATCTTTTGAGGAGTTGGTCCGTTCTCCACTTTTCACTGATGGTACCGAAACCGTGAGCACGTTGTTGGCTTTGGAGAAGAACGACTTGATTTTGCTTCAAAGAGACAAAGGAATTGTTAGCAGCATCAAGACCGGCAGGCCGTTGTACAAGGCTGCATTTAAGAACTTGGTTGAGGACAAAAGCATCTTCAAGCTTTACGAGACTCGTCTCATCAACAGTTTGATCAAGCTAGAGAACGCCAAGATTTCAAAGCTTGAAGACGAGATTAGTAAGGTTGGCGAGGCTGTTGCCTCAGACTGGCTCAAGGACAGACTCACCTTCATTGAGCTGAAAATCAACGCCAGCACGCAGAAAGTTCGTCAGTACGAGAGCCAGATCAAAGACGTTCTGAATATTGGGGTGGAGCAAAAGAGAAGTCTCTTCGGATTCTAATGCATTTTCTATTTGCTCAGAGGTGAGCGCTGGGTGCCAGAGATGTGTCCAACAAGGTCTGCAGAATGATCTCGTACGCCATCCTTCTTCGAATGTTGCGCATGTCTTGTTGGCCAAAACTAAGAGGCTGGTCTCTTGACACAAACTTAGCAACTGTACATGTAAATACGCCACAATCAAAGCCGTTTTGTTGCTGAGGCGTTTTTTCGCCTGCTATGAGATTGTAGTTGATGGGAGTGAGCAGGAGCCTTTCGGCCTCCTTTGTCATGTATGTTTGTAAGAGTTCAACCGCTGCGATATTGCCTCGTGATGCTAGGGAATCAAAGTACCCGATTGTGTGTTTTTTGTTGTCCACCACAGCCAAAGCCCAGTGGGTGCTCATGATGTTGATAGGCACAACAACCTTATCTTTTTCAAAAAGGTTGATTTTTCTTCTCTTCGCCCAGCGTGCCACGCCCTGGTAGCCCTTCTGTTTCAAAGTGGAGAAGAAATGGGTGGTCCAGCAGTATACCAGCTTGTTCTGGTCGGTAACCATGCTCAAGTAGAAATCAATGATATTATCGTTGAGCCACTGACCATCCGCCAAGGTAGAAAGATCCCTGACGGTCAAATCTATAGAGTATGCAGAGGCGACGGGGCCAGCAGGATTTCGAGAACCCCAGTAGCTTTGGACCACATTTAGTTGGTCCTTGGGCAAAGGAGGAATAACCGAACGCAGCGTCTTGCGCTCACTAGTGACGAGATCCTGGATTTTCTTTTGTTCGTCTCGTAGTATGCTTGTCACCAGAGGAAAGCCAGCCAAGATGGTTTCAGTAAGCGTTTTCTTTTGGCTAGGTAACGGTTTGAACGGCTTGTAGAACTTGGAAACGGCGACATCGTACTCGTCGGTTGGTCTAGACGGGGAGAAAAAGTCAGACGTTGTATCGGTAAGAATGTCTGAATACTGCAACCTGTTGTTCAAGATGGATGTGGAGTTCAGAATGTGATTGGCATGGTCCTCCTCAGACCTGGGTTTGAAGTTATTTCTGCTGATAGCAAGTGAAGTGCCGTACTGGCTGGTTTCCTCAAGCTCCTCATCCGACTCCACCAGAAACAACGACGCATAAGGATCTGGGTTTCTTGCTGCAGAAAACGTTAGTGGTTCAACTGGAGGCTCTATGGCTATTTCGGGTTCCTCCTTCACCGTCTCGTCTGGGATGCTGATCACCTCCGCTTCTGGTTCACTCTTCCGCTTCACCTTATCCACGAGTGTCTTGAAAAAGGCAATTATAAGGAGGGAGTATGTGGTTGATATGAGGTGGTAGATTGCGTCTTTGGAGAACTTCTGTGGTTTTGGCGAAGGAGGCTGCTCCGGCTCGGAAAGCAAGTCGACTGTAATCTCCTGCTCATAGTGGGGTCTTGAAGGCGGGGCGTAGTGGTCCCGATTTCGCGTCGAGAGCGGGTTTCCCGGATCCATGGAGAAGAGTTGTAGATGAGTTGATGCGCGCATTACGGTAGTTGGTGAAGTGTTTATGATAGGGGAACATTTGATCTTTTTATTTTTGGGACTTGAATTTTTGTCTTCATGTTAAGAGGATGTCGATTTGATGGGAAGGATGTGATTTTTATGGGAAGGTGGAGAGACTGGCTGGATATGTCTTGTGTGCGTTTTGCAGCCATATTGGTAGAGTGGAGTTAGTCTTATAAGAGTTTCTCGTTTAAGGACAATCGAATATTTGTCTGGAGGTTCTACTATTGTTAGAAGATCAGCTTTTTTTTCCTCCACTGTCTTCATTGATCCACAGACGTGTGCTAGATTATATGAAATTTTGCCCTAACAAGACTGTCGATACGCATCACAACCGATGAAACCGTTGATTATGAACTTGTTATTAGTGAAGGATATGGACGAGATGGGCGCTTTTCTATGTTGGTGGTTTGAGCCGAGAGCTCCTAATTCGATTCTGTATTACCTTCATTGGGATATTCACCCAAGTGGGTTAACTGGATATTCCGCTAGGGTAATGTTATATGCCTTGGATCTTTCAGCTGGGTTTGCCATTTTGACAAAGCTTTAATACAATAAAGCTGAAAGGGGAATTTCCCCCTTGCCTCTTATCAAGGCGTACCTCTTCTTTATGTTGAGAATTCTCGAGCCGAACTGTTGCATTCTTCACCATTGGTCAAGTGCGTTTTTGGGATTTTTCTCCTTAAGAAAAGTAATCGAACAGTTTTTGGGGTTTTTGGGCTAAAATGGTCCGGGATCTTTCCTGATTTTGAACCACATTGCCAGACGCTAGTGGGTATGAAACTGGAGTCGCTGCAATTTTCAAAAGAGGTGAACAAGGCGTATGAAATAGAAGGATACGGTTCTGAAGAGAATATAAAGGTTCAATGGGAAGGTTTCCCCTTGATAAGAATAGATTTCCCGAAAAAAAAAAAAGCTCATCACTTGTAATTATCAATTTATCGATGGAACAAAGCCGTCTCAGTCATTACCGGCGACGGTACCAAGATCTGCTTCTGTTATCACGCAATTGTGACATATATTCAATTCATGAGCTGAAATGCCAGAATTACTTATGAGTATAGGTGAATCGAAGAACTATATCTTACCATCACATAGCAAAAAAGTGTGACAGAGTTCTAGCGAGCCTCTCTTCGGTATACTAAAATTTCATCCCAGTTATCCTCTGAAAAATCCCAACTGCCCAACTGGGCCAATTTTGTTCTACCTAGCTATCACATACCGCATTAGGTCGGATTTTCCCATTGTTACTCCGAAGCGATGATCGATTGGCTGCAAACGTCCAAGCCAATTACCCATTTCAACAGAACAGCAAAAACAGAAAAACCCTCAGTCCCTCCAATTCTGCTTTTTTTCCAAAAATCACAAATACCGCCTTATCTACGAATGGGCCCAATGCAGGGATCCCATATTGTCCCAGTGGTATACCCGCTTGTGCACTCCAGTGGGACACCCAAATTCCCCACCTCCTTCTACAA
Source organism: Candidozyma heveicola (assembly GCA_003708405.2). Taxonomy (NCBI): domain Eukaryota; kingdom Fungi; phylum Ascomycota; class Pichiomycetes; order Serinales; family Metschnikowiaceae; genus Candidozyma; species Candidozyma heveicola. The sequence continues at coordinate 113,307 of PPOB02000023.1, forward strand.
AGCGAAAAACTATAAATTTGGGGTAATCCCGCTTGAATTTATTCTCCAAATACTTTTTTTTACTCTTCTCTCCTCCTTTTGCCTGGGGATTTCTCCCACGTGGGCGTTATCTATAGCGGCCCTATGCACTACATTCCTCGCAGCTCATTAGTTCTGGTTTATTACATCAACGCCTGTCCTCCTGTCTGGTACTTATACGCTCAATCGCTATGGATTCGTCCTCGTCCAAAATGTTATTTGGCAGCAAACTAGAACTGGAGATCTACCAGCCCTGGAAGGAGCATTACATCAACTATCTTCGTTTGAAGAAGCTTTTGAAGGAAGGTGTGATTCTCCAGGATGCCTGGTCTGAACAGGACGAGAAGGACTTTGTCAGTGCATTGGACTCGGATTTGGAGAAGGTCTACTCCTTCCAGGCCAACAAGCACGATGAATTGAACGAGTACCTTGACGATCTACAGAAAGCTACAGAGTCACCTACCGCCAGTTTCGATGTGCAATCGTTCAGCAGTAAATTAGAGCTGGTGTTGAATTTGGCCCAGGAACTTTCCCGTTTCCAGAGATTGAACTACACGGGTTTCATCAAGATCGTGAAAAAGCATGACCGCTTGCACTCCAAGTACTCAGTCAAGCCTATGTTGAACGTGCGGTTGAAGCTGTTGCCCTTCCATTCGGAGGACTACCTGCCTCTTTTGTTCAAGATATCCGCTTTGTTTCAGTTTTTGCGTGACAACTACGACGTTGACCAGTCTCTTTCGAAGTTGAGCTCATTCACAGACGAGTCCACTGCCGACTACAACTCCTACAAGTTCTGGGTTCATCCAGACAACTTGATGGAGGTCAAGGCCATAATCTTGCGTCATCTTCCTGTCCTTGTCTATAACAACAAGAACAACGAAAGTGCTTACAACTACCAAGACGATGATGATGACGACGATGACGACGATGACGATGACGACTTCAAGTTCTCCAAGAATGACCCCACCATCAACTGCTTGTACTTTGACAACGGCAACTTCGACTTGTACAACAACAAGTTGGTGAAGAGCCCCAATGCTCACACGCTCAGGATCAAATGGATGGGTAAGTTGAGCAACAAGCCCCAGATTTCTTTGGAGAAAAAGAGCTTTGAGAAGAGCCTGGAAACATACGATGTGGACGAAAAAATGGTGCTCAAAGAGAAGCATTTGGACGGTTTTATCCAGGGCAATTTCGACAAGGAGAAGTACTTGCGTAAGCTTCGTAAAAAGGGCGACTCTCCAGAGCTCGTGAACGAAGCAGAAAAGCAGATCGACTCCTTGAGTAACTTCATTAAGGATAACCACGTGCAGCCCTGTCTTCGAACTCAGTACAAGCGTACCGCTTTCCAGATTCCTGGCGATGATAGGGTGAGAGTTGTGATTGATTCGGATATCTACTTCATCAGAGAAGACGCCTTCGACGAACAGAGACCTATTAGAGACCCAAAGAAGTGGCACCGAACCGATATCGACTCAAAGGTCAGTAATCCTTTGTCGCTTTTGAGAAAGGGCGAATTCGTGAGGTTTCCTTACGCCGAACTCGAGCTCAAGATCAAAAACAAGAAAAAGGGCAGAAGACTCCTTTGGGTCGACGAATTGGTGCACTCGCATTTGGTCAAGGAAATTCCCAACTTCTCCAAGTTCATCCACGGCATTGCCTCGTTGTTTTTGGAAGACGATAAGCTTGACAACATCCCATTTTGGTTCAACGAGTTGGAGTCAGACTTGAAGCTTGATCCGCAGCAGGCTTACAAGGACACAAGAGCGAAGTTGGCCAAGTTGCAGAATGACGAGGACAACTTGAAGAAATTCAAGTCGATGTTGGCCCATTCATCGTCGCCAGACATTTCTGCTCGGTCTAAGTCGTTTTCTGGCTCGCTTTTGGCCTCAGGAGATCTCAATGATGACTCCAAACCATTTGATGGTGCTGAAGACTCAGTGCAATCGAAATCATACACAGACAACGCCGTTGATGAGCCTGACCAGGCGCCTGTTTCGGGTGGAGATTTGGACCAGTCCTCAGACGACGACTTCGACGAGGAAGACCGCCGCAAGACCCCCATACAAAAACTCTTGAGGTTGCCCAACACATTCGGCAAGCTACTCGATGTTGATTCCGAGGAAGAGGAGATCGATTTACCCGCTGGCGTGGTGAAACCCGACCAGTACATCAAAAACGCTGGCCCCTTGAAGATCGAGCCCAAGGTGTGGTTGGCCAATGAGCGTACTTTCAACAGATGGCTCCACGTGACGACGTTGTTGTCGTCGTTGACATTCATCATCTACTCCTCCACAGGCCGTGCCAACTCGACTCGCTTGGCGGAGTTTTTGGCCTACATCTACTTTGGCTTGACGGTGTTTTCTGGCATTTGGGGCTACTACATCTTCATGCGGAGAAGAGGCATCATCATGGAGAGGTCTTCTCGCCATTTAGACAACGTCATTGGTCCCTTGGTGGTTGCCTTGGGGCTTGTAGTCGGCCTTGTGGTGAACTTTGTCTATGGATTCCGAGCCATTGCCCTGCAGAATGCCAATAACTTCGCTATTGCCGGCTTGACTGAGGACTTCTACGACCGCAATCCTTTGCAGAAGAAAATTCTCGACGCTGTTTTCTACATTGTGGGCGCCTAGCGCCGCTTCAGCATTTAATTCAAAAGTAATCGCTTTCATAAGGCGTAGTCAACCGGTGTGTCCTGTACATAACACGGGCTCACCAAAAGATACACATTTCCACAAGGCTAAATCAAGAGCTCTTCCACCATGTCCCTCAACATTTCGCTATACACAGTCTCGGCCGCTTTAATATTGGGCAACGAAGGCCAGAGGCTATTTGCCAAGTACTACCGTCCTAATGACGAGACCCAAGCATACAAAACGGCTGCAGAACAGGCTGCTTTCGAGAAAGCCATTTACTCCAAGATAAATAAACAACACCAAGACGTGATTTTGTACGACAACCATTTGGTCACATACAAGCAAACCAACGACATTATTGTGGTTCTCGTGGGCGGCGTCAACGAAAATGAGTCTATGCTCTACTCGTTGACCAACAACATCAACGAGGCATTGCTGATTCTCTTGGACAACTCCTTGGACAAAACGACGGTTTTGCTGAAATACGACATGGTGTGCTTGTGCTTCGACGAGGCGATCGACGACGGCATAATTTTGGAGATTGACCCAGCGATCATCGTCAGCAGAGTGACCAAACCGCCCGTGAACAGCAACCCTGTGGGCGTGAACATGGAGTCGGGCGTGTTCAATGCCTTTTCCTTTGCATCGAAGAAAATCCAGGAGAGATTACAGCAGGGTTTGTAGGACGTTGGCGGAGCACGTGGTGTTTCTAGATTAATGAAAAAGTATCGGCCGAGGGAGTGTAGTTTGTGGCCGGTGGAGCCCGAAAAAGTGGTCAGGACGGAAGTGTTGAGTCAGAGTTTGATCTGTTGATCTTTTCTGGATCATTTTCGGAGAATTGGAGCATGGAGAGGATGTTGGAAAGCCATGAGGTTTGTCTGATTTCGTTCTCTAATGAGTCAAATTCATATAAGGTGTCTCTTTTTGTCGCTCAGAGCGTTTGTTTTTGATTCAGCTTGGTATTGGCCCAATTGGTGTTTGATCTAGCTCGTGTAGCTTTCAACAAGGTTGTTGCATAGAGACACTTCAAAGCAGCACGCTCAAGCGAAATTAGAGGATGAAAAAATAGAGGGAAGTCAAAGAGAAGAGAAAAAAAAAAAGGTAAGAGAATCTCTCGTAGTGAGAAGCCGATCTGAGTGGCTCTAGTTGTCTCCTCTCTTCAACTCACCCATACTGTTATACCACGGGTCATACGCCAGAGGTGAAAAACGTTTAAAACTTGTTGTGTGTTACTTAAAATTGA
>PPOB02000024.1:0-75807 GCA_003708405.2 Candidozyma heveicola
ATGAGCAAGATTCCATAGAGAGATCAGAACTGAAGTTCAGGGAGGGGTCTTTCGCGTCCCACGGCAATGGATGAATGCTTGTGCAATTGGTTTAGTGGGTTCGGTTTTATAGAGATATAGAATTCGGTTTTGAGGGAACTGGCAACAGCAAACTCAGGACACCCTGCTAATACATTAGATTCAAAAAAAAAAAAAAAAAAAAGTAGATTGAACAAGAATAGGTCTATCTATCAAAAAAGTCATCGAATCCCATCTTGTGGATAAAGCAGACTATCCGAGTTTATCCCATTGTTCTCGGGTCCATACTGGCCCGATAGCGTCGATAAGAGCCTTTCAAAGGACGCCCAGGGCCTGAAGTTCAGATGGAATCTATCGCACCTCTTTGCCAATAGAGGATATTTGGGTACTTGAGCAGTGGTTCGTACTTCTATAGCGATTCTGATTGGCTTTCAAAGAAGCTGGAACGTTTGATAGAGACAACCTCCTGATATATTCGGTAAAATACAAAACTTAGTCATTCAGAGATGTCAGGCGGTATTGGATCTTTTTTAAAAATTCACTTGGAAAATGCATTCTTGTTCAATTGTGTTGCCATTTAACTGATATCCAATTGCAAGCCCATTTTAGTCGCTCTTGTACTTCGAAACCCCTCTATATGGGTAGAGGTGCATTTTGTATGAACATTCATAGTTTCTCCTTACTTGGCTTCTGTTCTAGAAAATGAGCCGATAATACTAAGTTCTAGCTCGCTTGCATTTGTTAGCAGCAGATAATTCATCCATGACTATTCAGAGTTAGCGAGAAGCTGGTGATGCCAGGTCACTGGGGATGAGCCCACACATTGATTAGGAATCATGTAGTTGGAGTCGGCTGTTCACGCATTTCATCAGATACGATTGTCAACGCATAAGTCTTGAATAAGGAATCAATTTGCATATCAATTGGCAACAATAATATGAAGAGTCCAGCTTTAGGCTTTTTTCCGGATTTGTTCAGCACATGTTTAAATGCCATTGGCATCCACTTACAAACCGGGCAACCTACCGGCCCAAATCACAGTCGACTCCCGAGTATCTTCAATCGAACTGCTTCGAAAGTGCTTTTTAAATCTTACTCAAAACAAACAGAATCCAAATGCCCTCCGGATGTAAAGGATCCTGCGATGCCCCGAGAACTCCCGGGCTCGGAGTTAAAACCGAGCTTTCGACCGCCTAAGGCTTCTGTCCCGCAAGGTTTCTTTCTCATTCACATTAAGAAGTCTCCTGAACTTTTCTCCTCCTGAAAAATACGGGGTCCTCTGGGTATGGCATCTGGCTGTAACCAATGCAAATTAACCAGCGCTCTACTGGCTGCGAAACACCCCACAGGAGTATCCCCACAGAGCGGATTTTTTAAAAAAGGGTTATGGATTTGAAATCTTCACAAAATAACGCAAACCACTATTAGTCTTCCTTCTCTCTTCCTTATTCCTTCCTCTTTCTTCGTCTTTTCCATCACACCTATCAACCCCAGTGGAGATCTACTGTGCGCACATATATCTAAAGTAAAAAAAGTACATCTCAGACATTCGTTGAACAAGCTCTAGGGCTGCCTTTAACTACACACCCCAGCCACTGCATCATTGACAAATCCCATCTGCTTCTAAAACCGCTTCCAGCCCTTTTGCTACACGGTTGATGCAATGACGATGTTCCTTCCCACATCCAGCGCATGCCATTCATTGCAGCTACCACCGACAGAAAAGGATGACAGACTCAACTTGAACGTGCGGACCGGTTCCGCTCTGATTCTTCATAACTCGCTAGTATTCACTTTTGGAGGTCTCACGGTGGGCCTAGACTTGGCCAGCAACATCGATGCCAAACACATCCTGAACACCTTTTTGCTGAAGTTGGGGCCCAACAAGCTGAAACGCATCCGCAAGTACCTTTCAGGCGAACTCTTCTACTTGGACTTACTCACCAAGACCTGGCTGCGTGTGCTGCTTCCGGAGCAGTCGCTTAGGCCTCAACCCCGGCTTTTTCACGAAATGGCCAAGGGCAACAACTGCATCTACGTTTTTGGTGGTTTAGTGTTTCCCGATGATGGCGATGAACTGACGGACGAAATGGCCAGCCGTTTGGTTCCGTGCAACGATCTCTGGCAGTTCGATTTGCGCACCAAGTCCTGGAATAGACTCCACGACGGGCTAGAGATATCTGAAGGGGTGCCTCTGCCCCGGTACTGCCACAAGATGACGTTAGTCAACAGTCTTCATTTTGCTAAGAAGAAGAACCATTGTGGCTTGATCATCGCCGGTGGCCAAGGCGCAGACTCCAGACCCTTATACGACAACTTCGCTTACGACCTCGTGGAGAAAAAATACGTGGATGCTGGCAATCCGCTCTTCTTTAGCGCCTCTTCCGGTGACAAGCAGAAAGACGACGACAGCGGGCTACTGCAGTTTGACTCGGTCAATGACGACAAAAACGTCAATGTCAACTACTTGAACAGTGTGATAGTCAACTTTTCCGAAGAGGTGGAACACCATCACCATCACAGCCCCCACCGTCACACTCACGGAAGTACAGAGCGTAGAGAGTCGGAGAACCACGGGCCCATTGTCCAGGATATTTCGACCGCTGAGGAGGAGTCGATTATACTATACTCTCCAACGAACGAGGATTCTGATTACCCAGTGAACCCGCTTCTCTCTTTCAGAATTGGCAAACGTGTTTGTCGAGGCAAGGTGATGCCTGTTCATAACAGCAAAAGTAACGGCGCTTCTTTCAGCGAGCAGAAGGCTAACATCCTACGCCGGACCGTGCCCCACAATCTCAACTTCCCAACCGGTGGGCTCTTTGGCCAGAATCTTGTCATTGTCGGCTTCTTACCCAACGAGCTTGATATCTCCATCTTCATCTACAACAAACCCACGGGTAAATGGTCTCGCCTCAATATCTTCTGCCATCACGATTATGGCTCTCACAGGTTCTGGGGTGGTTTTGCATGGACGTCCCACCATAAAGTTGTTCTTCTAGGAAACTACGTGACCTCCAGAACGACAAGCAGTGTGCGCTACTTCTCCTCTATGATCACCGTCAGCTTACCTGTTACCAACATACTAGCATCTTTTGAAATGGCTGGCAGTCATTTTCACGGTCCTGACGGGAAGAAGTATCTTACCATGGAGACCAGCTCAGCTGAGGATTTTGCATCGGCAAGCTCATCAGCAGAAGATACATCGTCACTAAGTGAACTCGACGACGAGGACATACCCGACTTTAACCCTGCCAGAAAATTCTCCACCATGTCTTCGAAGAGCGACAGCAAAGGCCCAGGTAACAACTTGAGCTTCAACGAGTATGTTCACTATGCTGCACCAAAGGTTAATTATACCAAAATTAGATCCGTTTTTCCGCCTGCTGCTATCACGCTAGGCCGGAGTGCCTTTGACAGGTACGGCGACTTGATTTCTGATTTGGAGTTGATTTCCACCAGCGGCGATAGAATACCGATCTCCATGACAGTATTGAGAGAAAGGTGGGGCAAGTACTTCATTGACCTTCTAGCAAAAGCGTATGTTGGTGCCGTGGATAGGTTCGAGTATGACCAATTGCAAAGTGACAGCTCCAAGAAACTCAGAGCATCCAGGAGTAGTGGCGGAAGTCTGGACTCAAAGAGCTACAGGCAAGGTACCTCCAATGATGACAGTTCAAGTGGTGAGCCACTAGCTGACAGGCCTGAACGGCTGTTCCACGTATCCATTCCTTCTGTGAAGCCTTCTCAGAAAGAACCACCCCAGTTTAGACTTCCGTTCCAAGAATCCACTTCAACTTCTGCTTTGTCCAAAGATACTGGCTCCATCGACCCACACCGGAAAGTCAACGAAAGGAAAGCGTCAGTCTCGTCTTTTTCATCCTCGAACTCGCTTTTAGCATCACAGCTTCTGGACCTTCCTCCACAATTGCCTATGCCGAATGAACCTTTGCCCGCTGTTCCTGCCACACCAACGACATTCAAGCCTGGCTCGAGAAAAAACTCCACCGATGCCACTTCTCCTCGAGCATCTCTTCTCCACACTTTGACGGTCTTGAGAAGCATTCCTTCTCACGGAGGAAAACTGCCAAGAGCGTCTCCTTTTGCTTCTCCTAGAGGCTCAGTGTCAGCTTCGCTGGATACTCCAATCACCGAGGTCTCTGTTCCAGTTATGAGCAAGACGTCATCGCTCAACAAAACGCAAGATGATCCCGTGAGAATGCCTGTGGATGCAATTGATTTCCAAGCAGAACGACGTGCGTCGTCTTCGACGAGAACCTCGTCAAATTCAGATTCACTGAGCAAGAAAAACTTGCTGGTTTCTCTCGCAGCGGAGACACCATCAACTGCCAGAAGTCTTCATGATGAGAACTTGGACGAAGATACTATTGATCAACCTCCACACCACCACGCTTTGTTGGATTTCGAAAATAACGATGCCGAAACGTTCAAAATGGAGCCATCCTTGATCCCCAGAAAGCTCTACATTCCCTTCTGCACGAGTTCGCTTAAGGCTTTTGCTGAATACATGTACACTGGGCAGGTTGGTAACAAATGGACCCTCAGGCCCTGCCTTCTCGATTGCATGATTATTGCAAGATATTTCAAGGTTCCTCTACTTTACGACTTGATCAGTGAGGTATTGTACGGTATCATTGGCAGAAAAGAGGCTCACATCATTAATCAGGGAAAACGTCTCAAGAAGAAGTACTTCGAATGTTTCCGTAATCTAGGAAGAACTGTTGATCAAAACCTCCGACTCCCAATTGATGAATACGAGGGTTTCATGGACACCGTTGATGATGGTTACTTGGACATTGCATTGTTGCGTAAATCGTCAAGTCTTCATAAAGCCAGTGTCTCAAGTCAAGGAAGTAAGAAGCGAAACACATCCACGCCTGCTAGCATTCCCGAGGAGACAACTAACTTTAATGACGGCGATTATTTCCAATCAAGAAGTACTCGTCTAGGCTCAGAGGAGCCAAAATCACCCAAGTCTGGTCTTCTTGAAGGTACTGAAAGCCACAATGTACTGGACTCTAAATCTGAAGGTGATGATGACGGGGACTACTTTCAAAGCGACATCCACTACCTCGATTTCAGTGAGAAGAGAAACTTTGGTCTCAACCCACGGTCCAAGTCTGTATTCGATCGTCTGGCGTATGATTCAGTCACCTACATGGCAGATGAGGTTGAGGAAGAGGAGAAGGAGAAATCACTCATGACTACTTTAGAGGTGCTTGTTTCACCGGAGTCGCCTCCACCAAGTGACTATGTCATTGACCTCATTCATGAAATCTCATCCATCTGCACTGATGTGAAGCTCATGTTGCGTTCGCTCAAAGTGAAACATATGTCAAATGCTTTGAAGCAGACCGAGCAAGATTATCAAAAGCTTGAGCGGGTGGCACGTCAAGGACATACCTCAGATGATGATGCTCAGCTGCAAGTGACTGTATCGCAAAGTGGACCTAGTAGGCCGTCTGTCACTACTTTGAGACCGGCCTCAGGTTCAGGAACTTCTTCACCTTTCAAGCGGGTGCCGACTACTGATTTAAGCGACCAGCCTGCTCCCAACACACAACCGCTGTCGATGAGATCATCCACTTCTCTCAACACGACAACTTCAGCATTCAAGTTCACGCCACTCAAGTCTAGTCCTACTGGAGGAAGGACGAATTCCAAGGGCCTGCTTGAAGACAACAAGGACCTTGACAAGCGCATTGCCCAGATCATTAGACAAGAGGAGAAAACCAAGCAAAAGGCTGCGAAAGAGGAGAAGCAGCGGGCGCTCAAGGAAGAGAAGCATGCTGCCAGGGAAGCCAAGCGTGTTGTGAAGGCCGAAAAGCTGGAAAAGGCTGACAAGGGAGAGAGAAAGGAGGTTACGATAGAACCCCTTACTCAGATTACGCCAAAACACACGTCGCTGCCGCTTGAGAGGAACAATACAGAACCTCAGAACTTCTATTCCTCGAAACATCATGAGGATGACAATGCTTCTCAGCACTCGAAGCCATCAATCGCTTCGTCTAAGGAGAAGAAGGGAGGAATCATTCTGCGCATCGGACACAAGTTCAGGCATCCGGAACAGCATACGAATGTGGATGACAGCGACCTTCAGAGTATCAACACCACGAGATCTTCCAGCAGCCAAACCTCCAGCACTAGCAAGAAGTCCGGTCGCCGGAAAGGCTTCTTTGGATTACGCAAGAAAGTCTAGAGATCCGAATAGGTTAATTTTTGGTTGAGAGGAGAGGGATGTTAGAGGGATCTTTTAGTGATGGTGTTTCTGCCAAAAAATCGAGCATTTTGGTCCAGAAAGTGCAGAGGCTGCATGAGCTAAACTTTGATCCTGTGTGTGCCGTTAACCAGTGTTCAAAACGACAATTGCTAGGCGATCGAGCATTTGCGATGGCAAATGTGAAGGGCTTCTGGTTTTGGTCGGAGTAGATCCCACCGAAGTGGGCTCATAACGTTGCGATTGCTGGGGACCCTCATGGGTACCAACTCAAGAGACCCAAAATTTTCAGTGCAATGACAGCATTACTACACAATTGGCCAGTCTAATTCTGAAAGCTGAAAGAAAATTACCAAGATAAAAGAAGAGGTTTTTCGAAAAACAATAGCCATCATTTGTCGACGTATGCAGCCTCTTGAGCCACAGGATGATCTAAATCGCACTCTAACGCTAGTGTTCTGCGCAACTTGCTGACACAACAACCACAGCAAGCATTTAGTATGAACGGAGCTCCGCATAACCAGGCTATATAAAAGGTCATCAGTCGCCTCATTAATTCCTCATTAAAAATGGCACCAACCCAAAACAAAGTCTCCTTCAAGTTAAACGACGGCAACAAGATCCCTGCTATCGCCTTGGGCACTTGGCAGGTCTCAAATGAGGACGCTTATGAATCTGTCAAGACCGCTTTGCAGAATGGCTACATTCACATTGACACTGCTTCCGCCTACGGAAACGAAGAAGGTGTTGGCAGGGGCATCAAAGAGTCTGGCGTGAAGAGAGAGAAGATTTACCTTACCACCAAGTTGTGGAACCCTGACCACAAGAACCCTGAGCCTGCTTTGGATGAGTCTTTGAAGAAATTGGACACCGACTACGTCGATTTGTACTTGATGCACTGGCCAATCAACACTGACGAGGAAAGGGCCGCTAAGCCTGAGGAGTACGACTTTATCGAGACCTACAAGGCTTTGCAGCCATTGGTTACGGCCGGTAAGGTTAAGTCGATTGGTATCTCGAACTTCACCAAGGAGAGAGTGCAGAAGTTGTTGGCGGACAAGGAGGTCACCATCAAGCCTGTTGTCCACCAGATTGAGGCTCATCCTTTGTTGGTGCAGCCTGAATTGGTTGATTACTTGGCTTCTGAGGACATTTTGATCGAGGCTTACTCGCCATTGGGCTCGGGCAGTTCGCTGTTGCTCAATAACCCATTTATTAACGAGCTTTCAAGGAAGTACGAGGTGGACTCTGCCCAAATTCTTATCTCGTGGGCGGTCCAGAGAAAGACCGTTGTGTTGCCCAAGTCGGTGCATAAGGAGAGAATCATTAGCAACCACAGAACCGTGGAGCTTTCTAAGGATGATTTCCAGAAGTTGACCAATTTGAGCGGCAAGTATGGAGTACACCGTACTAACAACCCACCTTGGAATGTCTTCAACTAGATGAATTTTGGTCAATAGAAATGAGATGTACGAAGTATGAGAAGTGAAAGATGAATGAAAAATAGTCGAATACAACTTAGAAGACACATACAAATTGGGAAGCATCTCGATTTCGTAAAAGCTACCGCTCGCAAAGAAGGAACTGTATCTCGGAATTTTGTATACGTTTTGCGAGATTCGTTGAAACTATCGGCATATCGGAAGATCTTTTCTCCGCGTTAACCAGATCTGCCAAGAATCTGCTATTTATAAATCATCAGGCATTTGTCGTTTTTTTACACCTCATAGAACCACTTCACGAACAATGCCCGAAAGCAAGAAAGGAATCAACAAAGAACTCGTCGACTGGGCATACGCCAATCTCCTGAACTTGCCCAGGAACGAACAATACGAGTTGATGATTCTGGGCGCTCCATACGATTGCATGGACAAAGAGCTCTGGACTGCCAGAAACCTCAGCACCGAATTGGCCCATGACATTGCCAGTATCCGCATGAAAGATTACGACTACGATCTTGAGAAGTACTACGCCGGTCGCTATGAGTACTTGAAGAAGCTTTTTGGAAAGGTTGAACCAGATGTTGTGGTTGAGTCACCATTCTACGTTGACTACGGCTGCAACGTCAAGTTTGGCAAGAAGAATTACTTCAACTTCAACCTTACGCTTTTGGATTGCACGCTTATCACTTTTGGCGACTACGTCATGGCAGGCCCCAATGTGACTTTCACTACGGCCACCCATCCTACCGACCCCACTATGAGGAAACAGGGCATCGAGTACGCCTTCCCTATCACCGTGGGAAACAACGTTTGGTTTGGCAGTAACATTGTGGTTTTGCCCGGCGTGACTATTGGCGATGGTGCAGTGGTTGGCGCTGGCAGTGTTGTCACCAAGGATGTGCCTGCTTATAGCGTTGTGGTGGGTAACCCAGCCCGTGTGTTGAAGAAGTTGACGCCTGAGGACAACATCGAGGAGCTCAAGGAGGACTTGAAATAGACGCATGTAAATAGCCAGGTATGGAGAATGAGTGGGTCGAAACAACCACGGTTCTTGTGAGTGCCTATGAGCCATTGACTGATTCTATGGCTTCAGTGTGGATGCATTAGGATGGTGTTGTGTTGGTTTTTTTGTTTTGGATTGCGACCTGGTGATGGGTCCCATAGAGAGTTGTGTTGAAATTGTGATTTGAGTAGCCAACAGAGAAAACACTTTTCTGAGCTATATCATTCAACGTAGGAGCGTCTTAACTGTCGTTTTCAGCTGCCTTGATGGCTTTCAATTATAGTATGTGACGGCTTATCCCTCTCAGACGTCTAAGCAGCACACGATGCATTCGATGTTCAGCCCAATAAACTGCAAAATTTCGGTTACTGAAACCTTGTTTAGTTTCTTACTGGGTAAGACTTAGTGGGTGAGTCGAGCAAAATTGAAAACGAAATAGCTATTAATCGTCTTCTTCTGGCGGCTGCAAACTTTCGAAGTATGGTTAGTTCGACGGAGTCCCCGAGACACCGGACACTGCAAGGGAGCCTCTTAACATCAAATCCTCTGAAATAATCCTTGATTTTACCGTTTCAGCAAATTCCTCGAAATCATGGTGTCCATTTTTCGAACCCTCAACATCCATAAACTTCCAAACACATCACCAACCCACGCAAACACGTCGTCAATGACCCAATTCCAACAAAATCAGAAATCAAAACAGACTCGAATATAAAATTGCCCTGATTCTCCCTCAATCGCTTCCATACTTTTTCTCCAAACCCACCATTCCTCTACTCAATCTCAGCCTGCATTCTCACACCTCAATACTACAACTTTATCTTCAACCACCCATGTCCAATTACCAGAGCGGCCTGAATCCGCTTGACTCTGTGGTTCCAGACGAGTCTACCTCCCAGCATGCTCCAGCACAACCTGCCAGCTCCGGCTTTTCGTGGGCTCCAAAAGTCGATCTTTCCTCGGCTTTCAGTCCGTTTATCAAATCACCTCAGTTTCAACAAAACAACACCATTCGGGAAAGCCAATACTCCGGTGGTGACACATTAGACGAGCCTGTGTGGCACACCTTGAAACGTGACTTACTCCAGATCGGCCGCCGTTTGGCCGTGGTGGTTTGGCCTGCCCAGCTTAAACAGTTGGCTTATAAGAACCAGCAGAACTTGCTCAATTTTGCCCTGAACAACGGTGTCAGAATCCCTTCGCTGCTTGCCCATACTACCCTGGTACCCGAAGATGACGAGGACTCCCAGGGCTCGGAGGAAGTGACTGCCTTGGATTGGGATTTGTGGGGCCCATTGACGTTTTCTTTGGCGTATTCGGTCACCATGGGCCTTTTGGCGCCAAAGCTGCAGACAAATGTGGTCTTCTCCGGTACTTTCTCCTTTACGTGGCTCTTCTACTTGGTGGTGGGTTTGAATATCCAGCTCTTGGGCGGCACCATTTCCTTCTTGTCTGCTATTTCAGCTACCGGCTACAGCATGTTCCCTTTGGTGGTGGGGGCGTTGATAAACGGCCTTCTTATCAAATGGCGGTTTATCCGCTTGATCATCATGTTTGTGCTCAACGCCTGGAGCGTTTATGCCGCCCAAATGAGCCTACGGTGCCTGGGGGTGCTTCCTGGGCGGGTATTCTTGGCCATCTACCCCGTGGCTTTGATGTACGCTGTGCTCAGTTGGCTTGTTGTGATTACATAGTCTATAAAAGCAACAAACCGAATGCAAGAAAGACGAGACAGCTGGCTTGTGGAAGATTAGCAGCCAGATCATGCTTCGCGGGTTTTGTGGTGTTGTTGTGAGCTCCAGAGCTCGATGAAGCAATTGCTTGAGATGTTTTGGAGGATGTGGATGTTTGGCTCAGACTTGGAGTCAGGCTCAGGCTCAGGCTCAGGCTCAGACTCAGACTCAGGCCCTGGCTCAGACTCAGATTGCCGACAGAATAGGACTCAACACGAGGTGCAAATCCCACTCGGCTGTGTTCAAGATCAAAAATTGTATAGAAGTTGCTGAGGAAACTGGCACCGAGAACCCAGTTCTCCAAGTCCATGCCTTGCACCTTGGATGCACAATATCCCTGGAGCACCGACAGCTCATACTCCAGAGCCTTGATGCTGGAAATGGGAACCTCAAATTTGTGGTTGTCGATGGAAAAAGAGATGTTGCCTGTAGCATTGCACCTGAATGCATAGTTACCCTTGTCGTCCCCAATGTAGTCTGATCCAAAGACAGCTTTGTGGAGTGCTGTAGCGTCGTCTTTTGGAAGTGCCATACCCGTGGTGCCTGTGTCGATAATAGCACCCTTGCAAGAATTGATCGCTGAACCTTGCTGGGACTCTACACTGGTGATGTTCAACATCCAGAACAGTTGGTCGTTGGTGAGCACTTTGCAGTATTCGATATCGGACGTGGCCAACGACGAGGCATATTTCGAAGCGTTTTTGCCGGTGATAAGCAAACCACCAAAGGATTTATTTGAGGCCCCGCCGAGCACTGTAGCGAATTGCATGGCATCGATGGCTCCTGAGTAATAGAGTTGGTGGAGCATGTTCGACTTCTCCAGGTCGTCGTAACGGGCCTGAACGCCGAGAATGCCGCTGAGATTGAAGTTCAGAAAGACGTCGGGCGCCGTCAGCGCCAAACCGAACGAGTAGTTGGAGAGTCTGAGCTTGTCGCCTATCACAAACTCGAGGTCGTTTTCCGCCGTATCGACCATTTTGCCCGAGACGTGGCTGCCGGAGTATAAAAGCGAGAGTGAAGACGTCGTTCTGACGTTCAGCGAAAACGTGGCGGCGTTACCACAGGCGCTGCTGGAGCACAGATCATTCAAGACCCACGACACTCCGCTGCCAGTGTCCAAAAGGAGCGGAAACTCGGCGCTGGAGCCGTCTGGCCCGATAGTCAGATTCACATAGTAGATCGAATTGGTCGGGTCGGTCCACAACGGGAGAATGGAGTCGTCAATGGTGACCACTGGTGCCTGATGCAGTTTGACAGACAGCACCTTGTTGATGTCCACGGACGGCTGAATGTGCTGGACTGTTTTGGATCCAGAGACAGCCCGGGCCATATCAGGAACACGGAAGTCCAGCACTGGCCCGAGTGCTAGCGCTGTGGAAAGTAGCATCCAGATGAACATGGTGATGGTGAAAAATGACGCGATCCACGGTATTATGGGGAAGCGGAAGTGGTGAAATGAAGGAAGTAAAGCGAAGGAAACGAAGGAAAAGCGAAGGAAAACGAATGAATAAACAGATGTATTTGTCTTTGTTGACGGCGGTGAAAATAAGATATGTGCTCAATTGTGATGGAGGCTCAGCTGCTCAAACATGCATTATGTTTGTTTTTGTCGCGTAGAACATAGCCGCAGTAGAAGACCAGGCAAAGAAGAAGAAACTGGCTGGAGAATAAAGACCTTGATTGAATGGTTTGATTGAATCGAGCGGCATGGAATGCCAGATCTTCTTATTACAGTGATCTCAGTTACAAAAAAAAAAAAGAAAACAAAGAACTTACTCTTCTTAGAGTCTGCCCTGGTAGATTGTTCTTTTTTCCGAATGCGCTTGGCGCCTACGTGGGGGTCCAGACAAGCACCATTGTCAACTTATCTACGTTGATCTCTCGACGTTTTATTCGGTGTCGCCATAAGGCAGTTTGTTTTGCTCTGGAGATTTGGAATATTTGGCTTCGTTGCGGAAATGGCTGGCCCTGGGAAATCTCTCTACGGTATAGACGAGGCAGTTGGCTGCAAACCGCCAAAAAGGTCTATTTTTCCGGGGTTTTGACGGGGAAACGATACTCATTGCTTTAATCAGAAGCGGCAGTGCTGTGGAATTCTTGAGTAATAGAATATTTGGCCCTCTGGCTGTGGACTAAAGACAAGTCGGTCAGTCTTGGAACTGGACTTTTTTCAGCCGCTCACAGGCCTCGGCTCCAACCATTGGTCTAATTTTGGAAAAGCTGGCTCCGTATTTTCGAATGTAAAAGCATGGACATTAAGATTTCACTTTGGAAGAATTGACCCACAGCCGAATAGAACTTCTCAAACTGCATCCGTCTCAGATCAAATAGGCCAGACTGGGACCCCAGCGCGGATCTGTTATTCTTGAGGTCCAGCATAAACCTGACAATGGGCTCCCGGAAAACTACTTACTTTTATCATTATCTTTTTTTCTTTTTTGAATAGGAGTGCGTGGATTGTTCCGAAATGCTGGAATTAATCTAGATCGCTGTTTGGGGGATTTGTGTTACAAATGGTCTGTTGCGGCAAAGGCTGCCATTGTATCCATCCCAAACACCAAACAGAATAGGTCGATTTTGGGCATTTTTCGGGCATTAATAAACGTTCTGAGAGTCTTAAGTCCGCGGGATTTCGATTGCTGAACCCGAACAGATCCCAATTTTCTCTTTTTTTCAGCAGAATACGTTAGCTGGGCACTCTGGGTGCAAAAAACAAGCCTTAATTTGCAGCATTACACTACATACAGTCCAGATCACTATGATTTTCTTTTGCATTGGTCTAATCGGTAAGCCCAAGGCGCCGAGCGAGGGTTCGACTCCCTCAGCAAAAAACATTTTATGATGAACAACATGGATGTGAACAATCTCTGAGCGGCCAAAAGGTCGCATAGATTAAAACACCTGCCTTCCTACTGAGAATGTTATTTTTTGAAATGCATTTCCGTCTGTATTATTACACGATGCCGATGATATGATTAGGTGCCCACAGTCTAGAGTTGCTTCCGCCTCTTCTCTCTCTCCATAGCAGCGATCTTCTTCAAGTCGTCCTCACTGGGCTCGTAGATGTGCCAGATGGTGTAGTGGGGCAAGCCGCCCACACGGAAGCCCATCTTCTTGGCCATCTTGCCGAACGCTTCGGTCTCGGCGTGGTTCAAGAAGGTGAACGCTGGGAAGTGGACGCCCTGGCGGAAGATCTTGGCCTTGGCGAGAATGGAAACACCGCCAACACCGTCCAAGTCAAGAATCTCGTCCGGATTGCCATTGGCGTCCCGGAGGTATGCTAGGTGCACACGCCAAGTCGGGTACTCGGCGTAGCCCTCGACGATGACATCGTCCTCGTCAAGCTTCTTCGCTAGCTCTAGCGCTGGTTCTGACTCGACCCACGAATTGAGATCGTACGGCTGCTCGTTGCCCAAGAACCCAGGCAAGGGTCTCCAGATGTTGGGCACCATGACGTCGTAGTCGAACTTCATCAAGTCTTGGATCACCGATCCGGGACATGTCTCAATGTCCACATCCCTCCAGTACACCCACGAGTGGTGGGCTCTCAAGGCACTGGAAGTGAGCCAGTTTCTCGCCCGGCCCATCAACTTTCTACGGATTCCTTGCACCTTGACAGCGTGTCTATCACTGAAACCCTGGCCAATCACCTGGCCAAAGTCCTTGACGTAGATGGACACGGACCGGAACGGCGTTCTGTAGCCCTTATGCCACGTTTCTGGGGAGTTGTAAGACTTGCGGACATTCTCCATGTACGCTTGGTCCATGTAGTTCTCGTACAAGTCGTTGGTGCCTCTGACGAGGTCGTTGCGCTTGTCTCGCTCGGCGGCTAGAAGCTCATCAGCCAAAGTGCCGTTTTGCAAGGAAATGGAGTACTTGAACACGGATTCTAACGTGGTGTCGCCAGGAGAACAGTCAGAAACTAAAAATGCAATGTCGATCAACGAGTGATCGTAGGTCAAGTTCATGATGTTTTGGAACGCCATGGGCAACACGTGCTCGGCGTTTCTGAGGGGCATTAAAAACAACACCACCTCGTTGTTGGACTCGCCGGCGGTGGTGCCCTGGTAGTCGTTCAAATCGTGATAATGAACAGTGTCTTTGTAAATCTGGTCTGCTTCCTCGGTAGTCGCAGCATCCTGGGGCTCCACCTTCTGAACGCCGTCCTTGGTCACCTTATATAGGTCGTAGTCCTCGGTCAAGACGGCTTTTTCCTGGATTGACGGGTTGAACCCCGTGTTTCTGTGCAATAATGCCCACAACATTAGTATGGTGACAGCCCCTATGAGGAGACCTCGAAGCATGCCCCTCGAGGGCTGTCTGGGCCTGAAACGGTGGTTGTGGCTGTTTGTTAGTGGCGGGAGAGAAAGTGAAAAGACGTTTCTTTCGACATACATTGGAAGGTCTGAAGCCTTGTCCTTGAATACCATGGCGTGTCACAGACCGAATGAGACTGGCGAACCAAACAAGCGAAAAGTTCAGAGTAGCAGCCAGTGTCGGGCTCTGTGCAGTCCCCGTCGCAACAAAGCCTAGATATCCAC
Source organism: Candidozyma heveicola (assembly GCA_003708405.2). Lineage (NCBI taxonomy): Eukaryota > Fungi > Ascomycota > Pichiomycetes > Serinales > Metschnikowiaceae > Candidozyma > Candidozyma heveicola. The sequence goes on from PPOB02000024.1 coordinate 14,976, forward strand.
ACTGAAAGCCACTACACCACCTCCTGGAGGCCGTTCTGCTCTGGCTTGAACCAAAAATCCCGTAACGTGTTCCAGCAGTCTCTGGCGATTTTCTGGGCTTTTTCCTCGCTTCCGTTCGACCGGCCCTCAATGTACACCTTAAGCTTGGGCTCCGTGCCAGAGCCTCTGCAAGTGAAGCGCACCTGCTCATTGGAGTGCGGTGGTTGCAAAACGGCTGTAATCATCTGAGACAGTGGGTCCACTGGAAGCACCGGTTTGTGGTCTGCCGTGGACAGTTCGTAGCCGACGGTCAAGTCACGCCATTCAGAAACGTTGAAATCGCCTAATGTGGTAGGAGCGTCGCCAGGGAAAGAGTCCCGGATTGCCTGGAAAATGCCCGGGGTCTTCAGTGTGTCGAGCTTGTAGTAGCCATTGCACTCTTTGAACCAGCCGTACTTCTGGTAGATCTGCTCCAACTTCTCAATGGCGTCCTGCTGGCCGTCTCCAAACCACAACTCGTAAAGCTGGAGCCACACGGCCGCAGCAGAAACTCCGTCCTTGTCGTTAACCACACTGAACATGTATCCGATGGCCTCCTCGTAGCCAAAGGGGACGCTTTCTCCCTCCTTCTTGAGGTCAATTGCCTTGTTTCCGATCCACTTGAACCCAGTCAATGTGTCCTGGAAATGGCATCCTACTGTTTCCGCCAACAGGCGAAGAAGCTGCGAAGACACTGTCGAGTTGAGAAGCCAGGTGTGGGACAAATCCTCCTTCTTGGTGCGTTCCTCGACAACGTAGGCAGCGAACAAAATGCCGATTTCGTTGCCTGTGAGCTGCTGCCAGTGGCCGTTTCTACGTTTGATAGCCACGCTGAATCGGTCGGCGTCAGGGTCGTTTGCAACCACAAGAGCCATGCCCTGGGCCTCAGCACGAGCAATAGCCAAGTCCAAAGCGCCCTTTTCCTCGGGATTGGGGAACGGCACCGAGGGGAATTTTGGGTCTGGCGTCTCTTGCTCAGGTACCACATCCACGTCTTCCTGCGGAGCGTCGAATTGCTTGAAAATCTTGGAAACAATCTCCAATCCAATGCCGTGCATTGGGGTGTAGACAAACTTGAACGAAAGCTTCTTCTCCTCGATCAACTGCAGCGTCACAGCCTCCACATACTTGGCGGAAAGCTCCTCCTTGACGGCCACAAGCTTGCCTTCCTTCAAGCCCTTCTCGAAGTTACCCTTGATGTCCCACACAGCTCTGTCCTTCCAAGGCACGAGATTCTCGTCTATGCTCTTCGCAATGCCAGCATCGTGGGGCGGAATAATCTGGCAGCCGTTTCCGTAGTAGACCTTGTATCCGTTGTCTTGCGCTGGGTTGTGGGAAGCCGTCACCATGACTCCCGCGGAAGCTCCGTAGAAGTCAATTCCAAACGGCACCATAGGCGTGTGAACGTAGGATCTGTCGCCAGTAGAGCTTTCAGGGTCAGACTCTTTAGAAAGATTGGCCACAGCGCCCAAATAGTGGACAGTAAAGCCGCTGGCCAAGGCCACACTGGCAGTGATTTCCGCATATCTCTGAGAATGGAATCTGTGGTCGTATCCAATAACCAAAGAGGGGTTCTTCACTTTTTCCAAGTAGGCGACAAGACCCTGGGAGGCTTGCAAGATCGTCACGTCGTTCATGTGGGCAAATCCCAGCTCCATTGAGGAACGAAGCCCAGCGGTGCCAAAAGCGATTCTCTTGGAAAGCTTTCCATCTAACACTTTGTAGTTTTGGTCTTTTTGCAAAGACTGAATTTCATGGCGGGACTCCTCGTTTGGGTCAATAGCAAGCCATTGTTCCACCAACTGGTCTATCTTCTTTCTTTGTTCTTCAGTGGACATTGTAGTGATTCTGGGGAAGTTCGGATGCGCACCGATGGGATGATATTGAGGTGTGGCAGGTGGCAGCTGAAACTACCAAAAAATATTTTAGATCAATTGACTTAGTTTCAAAACAAATTAATATTATAGTACAGAAGGAAGATCCGGCGGTTTTCGGATTTCCCTGCCCATCTCCGAGGCAAGTGAGTAGAAGTACATCGATTCTCAAACGCATGAAGACGTCTCTTTTCTTAGGTCCAACTGAACATTTCAACCTGTAGCTGGCACTCCATGATCTAACCAACTCAGCAGTACACCAACTCCACGGGATTCTCGTCTTAATCCCCTATTCATCCAGCCAATGGGCCATCTCCAAATCCACCAAGTGGGACCTTGTCAATCCGACAAACTTTGGTCGAATAGTGTTTTCGGGCAAATACTCAATCAGGAGGATACCGCCTTCATCATCGATATCAACTTCCTTCTGGTTTCTTATCCACTTCTTGGTCTTCTTATCGTAAAAGCTGTAGTAGATCATCTTATCACTCATGACGGACGCAACTAGCACCAGACAAGATTTATCAATGGCAAATTCGACCCTGGAGCCGTAGTTGAACTCTTGCACCAACACATTTTTACGGAGATCAAACAATTGCACCATACCTCCGTCATTCAGGAAAGAAGCCACGAAAAGCCAGTATCCGTTGTACGCAAACTGGAGCTTGTTGATCGTGCGGTACTTGGAGTCAATGCTAGCCACCTTGCCGTTGGTGACGATATCATAAATCATAACCTTGCCTGTCAGGGTGCCAATTGCTAGAAGCCTGCCGTCCACGTGAAGCGCTTCACTATACATCTTGTCTGAGATCCGGCCTGGGTTATGGGCCTCTCTGTTTTTATAGTACACGAGCCACCTGTCTCTATTGATACCGATGGTCATTGGAATGGACGGGTGAACCAAAAGATTGTAGAGGTCGCCGCCAGAGTGGACAATGCTTCTCGTTGTGTTACCCACCATGGTATGTAAGTAGATCTGGTTGTTATTGCAAGCAACAAAAACCTGGTCTCCACGGCCGGCAAAGCAGACTGCCATAATCGGCGCCCTTTTGCGGAACACCCTTCTTTCAGGGAAGACGCAGACAGTGTTTTTGTTGTAAACGGCAATTCTTCCATTCGAGGCGACAGCCATTGAACGATAAGGATGAGGTACGTTGTGGGGGGATTTCCCCTCCATTATGTCTCCATCGAACGGGTAGTTCGTTGAGAGTTTGAGGCTTTTGTGTTGGGCGAATAGCTTCTGAGAGGCTTCCAAGACATCTTGGGCAATGAAATGGGGCAAACCGTTGGTCCTGCTGTTATTGACCTCCCTGCCGTTGTGGACCTCCAAAGATTTCTCACTTGCTTGTTCACTTTGACGGTCGATTTGCACGTTTTGTCTATCATCATTACGGTCGTTTTGTCTGTCGCTGGTCAGACTGACCGATTCTTGTTCATTTGGCTCAATCTCTTCTGTCTTCACAGGTTCCGGCTCCTGGTCCTTGGAAAATTGAGCAAACGACTGGGAAAGCTCGGTGAGCGCTTCTCTGGCCTCGTCTCTCTCCTTGAGTGCTCTATTGGCGACCCTGACTGCGGCATCGTACTGGTATAGCGAAGCACTGAGTTCCTGTCTTGTGTTCTGGAGCTCTTTCCTCAAAGTGAACGTTTCCAAGGCCAAAGCGTCCCACTCGTTCTGGAACGCCTGGAGCATCGTGGGAATTGAGTTGAAAGCGGCCGGTTTGGGCGGCACGATAACAGGGTCTTTGCTTTTCACCGCAATGAGCTCATCCACCGTTAGTGAGTCTTCACTGACCGGGTCTTTTCCCGTTGTGGATATGTACAGCTCCACGAGCCGTCTTTCAAATATGCAGCCGCTTTTGGGCGACACCACCGGCTCCTGGGCCTCTTCGCCTGAAAGTGAGCAGAGCATGTAGATGGAGAAAAGATGCGACTGCGCAGTAGTAGTAGTAGTAGTAGGAGAAGTGCAAAACTGGCGTTGACCCATCCGCTTCGTAATCTTTTACAATATAATTTAGAGATTTAATGAAAGAAGAAGTGCTAGCTCCAGCGTATTTGTTAAGGTTTACCCCTTTGTTCTTGTCTTAGATGGTTGAAACGGCGATGCTAGACAGAGATGAGGTAGTGAAGGGCATGGATCAAATTCGTGAAAGACGGATTTCAACCCTCTGGCTTGAGATTTTTAAGGCCGATAAGAAAATACTTCTACACAAAAGTCTAGTTCTTGGCATTAACAGGGTAATGGTGTTTCGAGTGGATCCAGAAAATTGGCTGCGAAATGTACAATATCTGCATAAGATGCTATCACCTTAATAAACTGATAATGCCCACGTAAATCCAAGAAAAGTAGAGGATTTTTTTCGACTAGATTGTATTAGCAGGGAGAGCCACAGCATTCAAGAAGGGGGGATTTCCCCATTTCAATAGTCCAACTATGTCTGTCCTATCAAACCTGACACGAAATCTAACCTCCACATCTACAGTTCTGAAATCAAAATCATGGCGCATTATATTTCTCTCGGCATTGCTGCCTTCCACAGGACCGCTAATGGTAACCGTGGCCCTTGTGGTCGTATGCCATAGGTGGCTCCTGGACCTTTCTATAGGAACGTCTGTTGCCGGAGAAGCAGCCGCAACAGTAACCAATGGCAGCGAACACTATAGCAAGGAACGAGGCCACCATGGCCGACCACGCAAATGCGTAGTATTGTACAGACAAAAACGACTTCATGCCGTAATCGTCAATCTCATTGTTGACCTCAGACCTCACAAACATGTATGCACCAGTGCTCAAGCCAGCACCAAGAAGGATACAGAGGAAGAACAACACCATGAGCATGAAATTGAGGCACGAGAGACAACCGTTTCGTGGGGAACAACAGAGACCCACCGACTGGAACAAGAACGAAATGAACGCCAAGCCAGTGCCTGCAATCAACATAGCTAACGCCGCCTTGGTGATATTGTTAAGCAAGGTCAAATCGTCGTTCAAGCTTCCAGGGAGGTTAAGGTCCTCGTAGGACACAGATGCAATAATCGCTATAAGTTGAGCTTTGATGTTATTGGAGAGTTCTCCGGCCAATCCATTCAAACCGTCATAGGAGTTGGTCGCGGCGTTAGTCATCTCACGTTTGATGAGCTCCAAAGGATCGAATTTAAACCCTGGCTTAGGTGAGCTGCACCACACGAACTTCACATCGTCCTTGTTGAAGTTGTCGCCAAAGCTTCCCAAGTGGTCAAGAAGATCGTCTGTTCCGTTGGTGCCGTTCATGTAACCTCTGCAGTAGCCCCAATAACTCACACTGTAGTAGTCAGCCAAGCCCAACTCACGGTAGTTTAATTCAGAAACAATATTATCAAGGTTAATGCCATCGGCGAGACCCTCTGCAAGGGTAGCCAAGGACTCTGGGATGGAAGCACTGGAAGCGAGCTCAGAAATCTTGCTGGCAAGATCAGCGGTGTTCACAGAGGCAGTGGCAGCCTGGGAAGTAATGCTGGCGATGTTAATTCCGTTAAGAGCCGAGCTCACATCCCCGTTTCCGACAACAGATTGAACGTCATCGAGGAGATCTCTTTTAGGGAAAGCGGTCACAATAGGTTCATTGGTGGTGGGGGTGGGGGTGGCTTTGAAATCAATGTCTCTGGCCCCCAACAGGATATCTCTCTTGGAGTTGGCACCAGAGAAAAGTTTGTTGAGATCCAAATCAGTGATTTGCACACCAATCAAGTAGTTCCCAGTAAGGTAGCCATGGTTCTTGTAGGAGCCCACGATGGCCCACGGGCATAGCACGATGGAAGCTATGGTAAAGAATAAAACCAACAAGCGGAAAAACATGGTTCACTGAAGTGATGGAAGCATAAACCCAGCAAACACGATCTTATATAAAACCCTGCTGGGGATATGTACTGTCTGCACACAGTCTGCCGCGTGCTCAGCAAAAGACCCCAAATATATGTAGATCGACAAGGCGCGGTTGGTAATCGTCATCTCGCTTGCGATCAACCAACGGCGCGGTTTTGCAACCTAACCTTGACCAAGAATGCCTGATAATATTTTTAGAATTTGGCGGTTTGTTCAACGGTTAGATAGTGGCTCAGACGCGAACAGCACCTCGCCAATGTTGTCTTTCTTAAATTTTTCGCCGCGCCCCATTTCACATCATTGGTGGCTGGCTAGTGCGAGGTCTGTTTACATCAGTTCAAAAATAGAACATGGCGCAAAAAAGCATCATTGATCCAAAGGGTCCTCCGCCTGTAATTACGCTTGATCGGGCCGAGCGCATGTTCTCTCTAAATCGGCTTCAGCCCCTGTTTAGCCCCTGTTCAGCCCCATACCGGCTCGGCTGTTAGCGGCTTCAGACTAAAAGTCCGACATACTCATTGTTCTGCTGATGAGACCGTTGGGCTAATCGTCGAGATTGTCAAGCTCATCTAAAAGCTCCTTCTCAAGCTCGTCAAGATTATCTTCAGTTTTGAGCCTTTTGTGATCGCCATTACCGTAGCTAGCATTTGCGTTCTCGTTGTCGCTATCATCATCTTCAGGGGCATTGCGCTTGTTCGAAAAGAGGTTCTTCACGAATGACATGCTTGCGCCCTTTGATACGTTATTGGCGGCCTCGTTCTCGCCCAGAGTTTGTTCTTCATCCGCCTCAAAATCCTCCGCCTCCTCCTCCTCATCATCATCATCGTCGCTTATTCCAGCCAAGAAATCGTCCACCTCTGCATCAGCCTCGTTGAAGTCGTAGTCATCAATCGAAGAAAGCGACCCCTGTCTGGGCCTCATTTCAGACGCTGCGCTTCGGGCTTGTTCCCTTTCTTGCTGAGAGCCAAGCGCCGTTTGGTACTTGGTGACATCGTTCTCTGAAACATACCAGTCTTGGTCAGGAAGGTCTATCAAGTAGTCACGCTCCTCCACAGGCTTCCACAGGCTTAGACATGCAAAGAGCCAATCTGGGTTGACTACCTTGACGCCTGCAATAGTTTTTTTAGCAATTCGGACTTTGAGCGTGAGTCCTGTCTTCATGTAAGAGGCATTGGGGTCTCGGCACACCACATGGGTTATTTCTGGCAACACTTCGTTCACTACCTTCATGCCAAACTGGCGGCACCAGATGACGATATCGGCATTATTCATGTTCATACCCAACGGTAGAATTCCTGAAAGGAGGACAACAATCCCGTTCAAGCAATCAAACTTGAGCCGCGGTATTATCGTAGTGAGATCAGGACGGGTTGTTGTGGGATTCTTCTTGAAATTGTCGTATGCAATGAAATATTGCTTGTGGATATAGTTCAATGCATTTTCGAGAGTCACAAGCTCAGCGTCATCATCATACAAAATGTGTTCTTCTTCTTCGTCCTTAGAGGGCTCAGTACTGTCCTCATGCTCATGGGCAATCTGGTCCATCTTGTCTTGAAGTTTGGCTAAGGGTCTGTCTTGTTGTTGCTGCTCAAGGTTCTGTGTGCGAGATATCCGCTGCTCGAGGAGTAGGTTCTTGTTATTTTCGCCGCCTCCCAACTCGACTAGACGGTCAACAGGCGAGGAGCTCTCCGAGTCGGAATCGTGAGAGTCTGAGTCACCGGTTTCATCAGGAGAACTAGATCTTGACTCCGGCGTGGCCGAGCTCTCCAGACCATTTGAGGCCACATTTGTCGGCTGATCATCTTCATCCCTGGACTGACTGCTTCCAGGTTCGCTGTCGCTGCCTTCGTCCATATTGCTGTCTGGGTTTTGGTTTTGAAGACGATCGTCGATTTCCACGGGCGCTTCCTCCTTCTTCTCGTCACCCATGGCTTCCTCAAGCCTGGCTAAAGTCTTTCTGTTCTTTGTCGGACCAACAAGCTGGCCGTTCTTTTTTGGCAAAAAGCTCGAGTTAATGTCGCCAATGCCCACGAAGAAGTCGTATGGAACCACCTTGATGAGATTGGGGTCCCATTGCCAGACGTCACCACGATCGTCAATGATCACCACCATCAGCTGGTCGACGGGGAAAAGCCGCTTTAAGTTTTTATGTGTCAAGGAGCCGCTCTCGTCACGACTCAATATGCGGTCGCCAAAGTAGATACCCTTGGGGTCGATGATGGAAGCAATAGCCAAAGCGTAGTTTCTCGTAGCCATTGTGTAGATATGGAGCTCGTACTGCTTGGCCACGTTGGCCAAAAACTCCTTGAGGCCGGGCCGTAACTTGACGTAGTACCAGCATTTGGTGGGGCCAGGTCTAGGGCCCATCCACCCAGGAGGCACTATGGGTTCCTCCTCAAGGCAGAACGATTGCACGTCTTTGACAAAGGGGTAGTTTGGGTTCTGGGGGTCTTTCTGCCACTCGCCCACCGTAGGGTCCACGGTAGCATGGATCACTGTCTGGTCAAGGTCAACCACCAAAATAAGCTTCTTCTCCTTGGCCAAGCGTTCCGTGGCATTATGCTCAATTTTCGTAGCTTCATCGTAGCTGATACGAAGCCCCGTGTTATCGTGGGACATGGCTATCGTGGCCCTGTCCTCGTAGTTGTATCCAGTGTAGTCCTTCTCGTCCTCCACAGCTTTTCCACACAAAGCACACAATCCGCCGTATTGCACGTCATGAGTGCACGGCTCACGAATTGAGCAAATTTCAATGCCACTGTGGGTGATTTCTTCGCCAACGGACACGGCCATTTCGGTGATTTCGCCCGCAATGGGGCTCTCAAACAGGCCAATTCTCTCCACTCGGATTTTGGGCGGATTCTCTTCCTTCAGATTGGGGTCCTCCTGGTAATCCCAGTACCTATATCTAAGTAAAACGGCGTATCGAGAAACCGTCTCGCCTGGTCGGCAGGCTATCGACGTCACGGTTACTGGGAACGGTGCAGATGAAGGTAGAGATACCGATGTCATGGGGGAGGGTGTTTTTTTCGTATACCGTGTTATGAGGTCTTGCTGTTGCTCTTAAGATTGGTCTGGATGCCAGGATTCATGGACGTGACCGTACTCTGATGATTTTGCAGATTTGGCTGTTGCCCAAGCTGGGTATCTTGTGTTTGTGCTGCCATTGTGTATGGGTGCACGGGTGTTTCCCCCGAAGACCCACCAAGCCATTGTTTTGCAGCAAGCGAGTACGGAGTGGTATAATTTGGAGTTTTTTGAAGATGATTGAGGTGATCTCTTTCGTGGGGAATTTGGGGAGCTAAATGGGTTTGGGGCTGTTTGGTTGCTGGTTAAGCGAATGGCCTCCGCTAACGGCCAATGACCTTGGGCTGGAGAGGAAGATTTGGCGCTTTTTTGAAAAGTTTATTGAAAGGTTGATACTGCTTTTGAAGTTAGGAGTTTTGTTGGCCTTGGGAATTGGGAGCTGAAGTGTAGTCGTGAAAGTGGTTTCGGGGTGATATATGCGTTTCGCAGCCATTGGAGAGATGGAGAAAGATACCAGACAAATAAGGTTTCTCGCAGGAATTGAAAGGAGAGGTTTTCCGTTGATAGCGTTGTTTTAACGGAACTTGTGCATCTGATAGATGGATATCGTGTGGGGGTTGAAGAGTAATGACCTAAGGAAATATCAGCCAGGTTCGATACAAACCAGCAAAGGTCTCGCTACTTATCTCCGTATTACTATGAATTGAAGAGAGAAAACATCTTTAAAAATATGTGAGCTCGCCAAGTCTCTTGGGCTCGATATTGAAACTCAAGGTTGAAAGGTATTCAACATCATTCCCAACAGCTCTTTCAGAGGTGACAACGTTGAGACTTTTGAATACAGAAGCCAGGAACACTACACAATGCTTGATCCCATGTGGCTCGTATTATGCTCTATTTACATATCGATCATGTCATCCTCCTCGGACTCGTCAGAAGCCTCTGGCGGGAAGTTCATCTCGAATGTCATCGGAGGTTCCTGTGGCTGGCTGACGATCTCGTTCACATTGACGTTGACACCTCCTACATTCTCTTCCTCGTCACTATCGCTTTCGCTCAGCTCAAAACCGTCCATTGCACTGTCGAACGGAATGGGCGCTGGCAAATCAGGATGTCCATTCAACGCATTGTCAAGCTCATTTTCAAGGTCACCAACATCTTCGGCGTCACCTTGTATATCATCCTCGGGCTTCTGCGCAGCTGGTTCACTAGCAGGTGTCTCCTTCGTTTGTGTAGTTTGATCATTTCCACTGGACGGCCTCTTGCCCGCGACATCGGTACGGTTATCCAATAGCTTGAAGTCGTCACCAAAATCAAGTTCACCGACTTCATCGTCTTCTTCACTTTCATCCAGAACATTTGCATTGGGGTTGAATGCAAAGCCAAACTCGAAAGAGCCGCTGTTCTTCTCCTGCTCTTTCTCTTGTCTTGCTTTTTCCTCGAGCAACTCGGCAATCTTGGCCCGTTTCTTCTCGTGTGCTTCTCGAGTCGCTTTCACGACTCTTTTGAGGCTTTTCTGTAGGAATTGTTCGTAGAATGTGTAGTCTTTTGCTGTGGGGAATGCTGTGGCATACGGTGAGAACTTCTTTTCCCGTTGCATGAGGATATCGTCTTCTCGTTTCTTTCTGTGGGCTGCAAGTTTTTTGGCTGCTCTCTCTTTTGCTGCTTTCCTTCTGATGGCGTAGTCCACAAAGTCGAATCTTTTGGCGTTTGCTGGCGTTTGGGGCTTCTCTGGTGCCTCTTTAACCTCCCCATGCAAAGGCTGATCAGCTGGTGGTAAAGATTCCGATTCGTCCTTTTCAGGCTTCTCTTTGATTTCTTCTCTCGCGGCATTGGCATCTTGAGGGCTCTCTGCATCGGTGGTCTGACCCTCCCCAGAAACGCTCATAATTTCTTCATCTTCCGAGTCCACATCCGAGAGCGGCGTTTCTTCAGGAACATCGCGATCAATCAACTTATACAAAGACCGCTCGTTGAGTCTCAGCTCTTCCACCAACTTAAGCTTGATCTGCTTGAGCTCTGTGATGGTTTTCATGTAATTGCCAGTGTTCTGATAGGTGTAGTCTGGCGGAAGCGTGGGGAAGTAGTCGGGGATATACGAGGGTCGTTGCAGTTCTCTGGGAATGAGAGAGGCAACCTCGTGTTGGTCGTTTGCGTGAAACACAGCAGATGGGTCGTCTTTATCTAGATTAAACTCCTCAGCATAAAAGTCACTTAGTAGTTGACTGGCTTGACCATCCAAGACAGCCTTATGCATTTTTGTTGCCTCTGACAAGGCCTGGCTCCGCTCGTACTCCAGGTACAAATCCCCAGGACTCAAATTGTTGTTCTGAAAACATAGATCCATATCATGGATACCCGGCCGCCTGTGCCTTTGCACTTCCGTGTACTTGTGAAGCTGGCCTATTAGCCTATGCAAATGTTCTGACGCCAAGATGCCCAATTCGTCTATAAACTCCTCTGAGAACTGGGGTTTGGCTTTATGAGTTCTGACAATCAAACCGGCGAATTTACGTAAGTGAAAATCCATCGGTTCCATGCAAGCAGTTCTATCGCCGTGGGCTGCGGTAAGATGCTGTAGGTGGCCCAACCGGCGCTTTTCTGGTTCCACATAGTCGCTCTTTAGACTGTCCTTGATAATACGGGCTCTTTCTTTGTCGGCCTTCTTTTTCTCCTGACTGTCTTTGCTTATGGAATCTCGGCGCCCTGCATTACGAGTTCGATGCGCGACATTTGTCGGTTCCTGTGTTTCCGGCGATTCAGCCATGATGGTGTTGTGGAGGATGTAATGTGAGACTTTGTGTTGGTGATACTTCGGTGCGCGCACGCACGGTGCTACTTACTGAACAACTGGAGACGCTAAGTCATTCGTACATGTATAAATTTAGCTATTCTTGGTTCTTGAGACTCCCAGGATCAGTAAGGAGTGACAGATGGGCGAGTCAAAAGGACAAGCGGATGGTGGCTAGGAAGGGGATTTCCCAGTCACAGACCACTTAAGCAGCCTAAAATCCGCCCGACAACAAATACTCGATCGCTCCCTGGACACTGCCTCCACTTCTCCTGAGCGCAGCGACGTTCTGGTCAAAGTCGTAGAAACCCATATCGTTGAGTTGCCTCAACTGGGTCTCGTAGCGCTCCTCTGGAGGCCTATCGTCACGTGGAGCAGCAGCTCCAGCCCCAGCACCGGCGCCGACGCCACCAAATAAGCTGAAGGGGTCGGCAGGCATGCCGTTGGGGAAGAGAGATGCAAGAGGGTTGGCGCCTGGGGTTTGACCAGGAGTCTGGCCCGCTGTCTGGCCCTCTGTTTGACCCAGAGCTTGGTTTTCGCCGCCTTCGTTCACGGTTGGGTTTGCTCCAGGCGCAGGGAAGGCCAGCGCAGCAGCATCGGCGCCGCCTTGCATGTTTCTGAGGTTCATCATGCTTCTCATGGTTTCCGGGTTGGTGATCATCTCGCGGAACATCGGCAGCTGGAGCATGTTGCGGACCTGGGGCCCCATGGCACGGAGCTGTGGGTTCTGGTTGATCATGAAGTCCAACATCTGCGGGTTCAGCAAAAGCGAGTTCATCTGTTCCTGGAACATCGGACTGCTCATCATCTCCAGCATCTGGTCTGGGTCGGGCATCTCGCCCATGCCGCCGTCTGGGCCAAACATGGAGGCCGAAGGAAGCTGTGTGTAGCCTGCGTACCTGGCACCAGTCAAGTCAGCCAATGGGTTGAATGAACCCTGACCAGCAGCAATGTTAGAGGGCACGTTTTGGGGGGAAGTCGTTCTTTCGGATTCTCCAGAGGGCTGGGCCGGTTTGGGAGCAGACAGCTTCACCATGTGCACGGCATGGCCGTTTTGGATCTTGTAGGACGCCACGGTTTCCTCGTCCTTAAGCACTTTGCCAGAGTAGATCAAACGCTGTCTTTCAGGAGCCACGTCAGCCTGGACGGAGATAAGCGCCTTGAGGTCGGCGATAGACGAGCTGGGCTCGACGGATATTTCGTATTTCTTGTCGCCAGACGACTTGACGTTGATGGTGATTTCAGACATGGTGGCTGGCAAATGCTGAGATAACGAGATATATGGTAATCGCGGTGTGCGGGTTTCTATGGCCTTCTTGGGGGTTCCATGGGGGAGAGGGCAAAATGTGGGAAAAACGTGTGAGAGTTGGTGGATTTTATGGATTTGCTTAGATCTGGCTATTTTTTTGATTTGGCCTTTTGGGTGGCCGTCAGAGGTATGACCGGTTTCGGGCGGTTGCAAAATGCGAAAGGTGGAGGCTTGAGAGGTGGGTGGGGTTTGGAACGGTCCAGAAAAGTGAAGGGATTTGTGGAGTTTTGGGGGTTTAAGAGCATTGGTAAATTGAGAGAAAAGTTGGGTTTGAAGAGGCCCGTGGTGGCGTAAGAAGTGCCACTTCACTGTTAAGCTTTGGTGCTTTTGGGCGGTTACAAAGGCGCGGTAGTCTGGAAACCTGCGAGACCTGGATCTCCATTTTATGATTTTGTTCTTGATTCGGTTTTTTGGATTGTTTTTTCGTTTTGCTTCTTAGAGATTCTTGATCTCGTTTCTTGTATTCCTCTTTTCCCACGTTGGTGTCGATTGACTTCCAGCCTGACGGCTCTGTTATCACAGGCTCTACTCCACAATGGAGTGAGCGCTTCTATTGCCATTGCCCAGCTTATGTAATAAATTATACAGCAGAATGATGGAAAGCCAATCACTTGTTTTAGCTTATTTCCGGGAAGCAACCCCCAATGCTGCAAGTGTCGCAGGTTACTTGCAAAGTCTGGGCATTTAAACAATCAAGCCTTTCACAAAAGGTTTACAAAAAATGACCACATCAATTTATCGAGCTATTCTCTGATTACAGCAGCATTTGTGTTTCCTTAGATGTAAGGACTTTTGCAATCGATAACGTACCCCTACAAAGAGGCATTATAAACTGTGGCTTTGAATGTTGTGGGAGGATTTCGTTTTCAATCTCAGATGCTGGTCTGTGTTCTTAAATTAGTCTTATGTAACTGCTAGGCCCTGATCAACGCATTAAGCTGGAGACTGGTACTCTTGATCTCACAGACCATGGGCAAAATGCATACTAATACCTACTTCTTTATGCCATCTACTGAACCTTCAGGAGTCACTATGTAAGTTATTTCAAAGATTCTTTCTCGTACAGATTAAAAGGCCGCTACTTTCAGACATTTTGAAGTGACACAAACCTACAAAATCACAAAACCCAAAACGCAAAATTTACCGCCATAACCCACGCCGCTTCTTCCCAAAGAACGGCTCAAAATACTTACTGTTTTCCGGAGCAGTTACAAGTAAAGGGCATGGGACACTCCAAATATTAAGAAAAAAGGCTGGCGAAGAAGGCGTGGTCCCATATAAATACCCAAACCTCAAGATGCAGATTCTTCTTTACAGAATTGTCAATCTCAGCTTAGGTTCCTCCGGTGCCATCGTATCGTACATTGACACCATGTATCAAAAACCACTACAAGCCTAAATCGTACTGTCCTGGTAAAACATGTCTTATGAATATCTTTCTCTATGCAAAGAGCGCTGTGCGCTTTAGGGCCTGGTTATTATGACCCACTCACTGCCCTGATAATTATGGGCTTCTCATTAATTGTGGAGACTAGTCTATAGTCTGAAAGCACCTTGGTGCTTCAGTGCCGCACAGCACTGGAAAGTGAAGATTATGGTTTCTCGATAAACAGCCTGGATCTTGAACGAAGACCTAATTGTTCACAAGATATGCATGGCCAATTGGAATCGGCAATTTTGGAAAACGAAAAAAGCCCGAGGATGTGTTCACGGTAAGCACCTCCTCAAATGCTCCGCTACTTCACCTCCACCTTCCAGCCGCAGTCCAAACAGCTGTATGCTTTTTCGTCGCCAAAATCGGCCTTTCCCTTGCTCTGCATCAACAGCCACTCTCCCTTGGCAGGAATTTTCTTGCACTTCTTGTTCAAACAACGGGCCAGTGTTTTCTTGTATCGAAGACCACAGGAGTTGCACAATTGGCCCTCCTTGGTCGACCAAGATGGTCGCCAGCATGGAGACTGGTCAGAACCGCAGGAAATACACAATCTGGCAGCCTGGTGACCATGGCGTGGTGGCAGTCTCATGAGCTCCAGGCGAGACTTATCTTTGACCGAGGGAGGTGTGATGGGGATGAACTTTGTTTTCTGTTTCTTTCTTGGACTCGTGGGCTCGTTATCCGTAAACGACGTCTCTGGAGTAAATGGCACGGTCTTCACTGGGGGCTTGTATTCAGGCTGGTAGTAGCTGGCGCCAGCGCCAGTAGGTCTTGAAAGCTGAATAAGCGATTGGGCCAACTCGAGATACTCCGGGTACTGTTCCACGTCTTTCATGTAGGTC
Organism: Candidozyma heveicola; assembly: GCA_003708405.2. Classification (NCBI taxonomy): domain Eukaryota; kingdom Fungi; phylum Ascomycota; class Pichiomycetes; order Serinales; family Metschnikowiaceae; genus Candidozyma; species Candidozyma heveicola. The sequence goes on from PPOB02000024.1 coordinate 30,131, forward strand.
TTGTTAAGGTAGGTGTAGTTTGACTCGTAGGGGAAGTTGATTTTGCGTTCTGCAAGTGTGGGCAAAGCACGAGAAACTCTGGAGTCGAACTGGGGCCTGACGCCCAGGGAAAGTTCACTGATGGGGGGAAGTTTGACTGATTCTCTTTCAGTGGGTTGGCAGGCCGATTCGACGTTATCTGCCACTGTGTCGTTTTTCGCAGCCATTTTGACAGGTGCATCCACAGGGTGACTCCTGTTGTGGGCATGAGCCTCAAGGTAGCTGTACGAATTCAAAAACGAAGGCTTGGCTCTGATCAGGTCCAAAAGCCCGTAGCGCCAGTTTTCATCGTGTGGCTTGTATGTGTCAAAGTAGTCAAGCAGCACTGTGGGGACAATGGGGTCCTTGGCTCTCTTCAAAGCTGTGGAAAGACTGGGAAGAGACACTCTGGTGGCGTTTTGCTTGAAAAGAGCCGCTTTGGGAAGCACGGCAGTTGCAGGAGCTGAAGGTGGAGATGGTGGTGCTGTTCTGGAGCGCTTTGTCTGTTCATGCTGAGGCTCACTTTCGGCGACCAAGTCGCTGTGAGAGCGCTTTTTTGAGTAAGTCAGCAGAAGTCCTGGAGGTGTGAGCAGACGGAGCTTGAGCAGGTTGAGCGTGGGGCTCCGGGGGTAATTACTGTCGAACATGGGACGCACTAAGCTCATGGAGTGCTGGGACAACTTTGGGTAGCTGGGTTCCCTGAAATTAGGGGAAATTGAGGCAATTGGGTAGTGATATGGCAGAAGACCTTTCAGTAAAGATCTTGGTGGTCAATTGCAAACGGGAAGTCCAATAGGGGAAGTGCAATGAAATGGCAAACTGTACTAACTAGATAGGACTAGGTAGTTTGAAAAGCTAGTTTGAAATGAGTTTGGCGATTGAAACGACAGAAAAGCAGGTGAAGCTTTATAATTGCAAACAGCGGTGTCAACGGAACTGGGTATTGTGAGCGAAAGGCAGGTCAACAGAAATCAACCAATAAATTCTTCAACGGAAGGATTCTTCGAAAGTCAGGCAGCGAAAGTAACAAGTAAAATGAAGGTGGCTGCAAAAAGAGGAATCGGGTCTCTTAAATCAGGTGGAGTCAGATCAACGTCAGATCAAGGGGAGCGGCCGGATTGGGAAAAAAGTGCAGCGAAGAAAGAGCACGGAACCAGGAACGCAGGCTAGGTCGCCGGAAAAGGAAGAAACGCTGGCGGATCAGGCAAAATACGGACGCAAGCGGCACAGAGGCTGGTTGTACTGGGCTGTTTTGGGTGTATTTTCGCTGGCAGCACGCTGGCTATATAGGTTGATGCGGGTAGAGGATAATTTTTGAAGAGGGAAGGCCGCATGGCCCGATTCAGCTGGAGACTCGCTCGATGCGGAAGGTGGCCCCAGCCAGGTGCAGCGATGTGCGCGGGATCCAGGTGAGACGAGCGCGCTATATGCAGGCTCGCGTCGGTTGCAAAAGCTCCCGTTTTTTGATTCTTTAAAGAGAGTTGAGAAGGTATTGGAGAGGAAGGTAAAAGCTTGGGGATGTAATTGGGTAGGTGAGTGAAATGGACGTTTCTCTTTTGGTTTTGTTTCTTTTTATGCTTTGCGGTTTGATCGCTGGTGGTGGCCAATGAGAAAACCTCCCTTCCACATGCTGGATCCATCTTCTGACGTCTTGCTTCTGCTGGCAACCAGCCAGATCAATCTTCTCTTCTTTGGAATCAGGAATCCATGCACTGATTCTGATCTCCTGCAACGGGCCCTGGGGCTGGGCGCCGTTTCCAAAAATAGTCGCTGGGCATCTCTATCGAGCAACACTGTATAGCTAAATTTGGCGTGTGGCCAGTCCATAAGGGCCAGGATTTGCAATTGAGCAAGGATAAATGGCAAGAGAGAGAGGAGGTATTTCAGCTGTCAGGAGATCCAGAAAAACACTCCACAATGTAAAGGTTAAGGGGTGACGGGCTGGTGCCTGGAATATGGAATTCTCCGGCTATTAAAGATAAATTTAAACGTTAGGTGGGTGAAGCTTTTGGAGAGGAGCAAGTCGAGATACTGGGTGCTGGATCTGCAGTCTAGTGCCCCGTATGCTGTGTAAGAGGCTAAATAGTGTACGGGAGTGGAGGATTCTTGATTTGGCTGCGGGCAAGACGAAATGGGAATTAGAGTCAATTGGAGTTAAAGGATGTATTGCGCTTTAGCGTCCCTGGACGTGAGCTGCTGCCTTAAATGTGGATTCAATATGTGGGTGCTTTTCGAGGCGGTCTCAGGAGGAACACTCCATTGTTCAGTCTCTGTGGCTTCAGCGCCTCCATTCTCTGCATTTACGATATCAAGCTAAATGTGTCAAACAGAACTGCAGATTTTCCTTGTTATCTCAAACGGCTGTTCTCCAATGCACTGCTTAGTATAGACTTGCCTGTAGTTTTCAAAGGCTAACTCAAGCCACATCCCCCAGCAACCCCAATTGGGCCTTCTGCAATCTAATCTATCCTTTTAATCTAGATCCTATTCTGGCCTTGACCCAATTAGGCTGTTCATGGGCAATACGAGAATCTCCATACAATTGCTACGCTCACTTCTCTGAACTTCGATTTCCTATTTCCAAAAGCTTAGTTCTTCTTCTCGTCGACCTTCTCTTCAGCCTTGTTTTCAGCAGCGCCGGCTCCAAGACCGCCCGCAATGCCTCCGACAATATGGCTAGCTTGACCACCTCCAACAGCGTCAGCAACCTTGTTGCCGCCAAGAGACCCAATAAGGCCTACACCAATATCTTTTGCTGTTCCTGCTGCACCGCTCATAATTCTTGTAGTAGGCGGAATTGCCGGGATTGTGGATGCTTATATAGCTGGTCTTTGGTTGCTGTCCTGCGCAGCGTCTAGGAAGAAGCTTCTTTGCTACTCGGATAAAAGAGGCCTGTGACAGGCACAGCCGCAGGCGGCTGAGCTTTAGAGAATCCTTGTGTGACCGGATTGACGGTCTTTGCTGTAGTTTTGTGTGTTGTTAAGGAGCCAATCCGGGTTTCCGATATGGATAGGAGATTGCGTATGGGTAAGTGTGGTTGGTCGAATAGCACGCAGGGGCTGCTTTTGTGGATTTCGGAAGAGATAGGAGAGCTGCCTGGTCTTTCAGTGGCTCATGTGCAAGTGGTGGCCAGAATCGATAGGAGGTACGGTAGATGTACAGTGGCCTGGCGAAGCAGCGGAGATATCAGTAGTTTCTTGGATTTTCGAAAGAGGCAGTAGAAGAAATTGTGTTATTGCTGGATTGAGATGATTTCCTCCGTGTCTTGGTGATTTTGAGTCTGTTGGTGTTCCTGAGTGATACAATAGATCTGAATGCCTATTGTGATGCAATATTGACTTACCACAACGTCAGGGCAAAATTTTTGTGCACAATTGACATTTACACATTTGGAGAGATTATTTTGATTATTTGACGAAATTCTAAAAAACGGAGAGATCATTAAGATAGGAGTTAGCCAGGGCAAGGTTATCTAGCCCGCAGCTTCATTCTGATCGAAGCCAAAACACCTCGAAGAAGACCCAACAAAACTTCATCAAGCCTACGACACCATGACAATCTCAAAAAAATAAAATATCCAAATATTCATCACCAAGGCTCCAATCTTAGGAACCCGTCTGGCTTTGGTGTGTTATATGCAGTATTTTACAAAAGTAGTCCTTGAAACGGTCACAAGCGAAGGTGTTGAATTCATTACTCGATACTCATGACCTTCCGCGTGTATCTAGTCGATCCCTGTCGTTCCCTTGTTGAAAAACGTCCAGAACTAGTGGTGTAACTAGGGTCTCTACAGACCACCTGCAGTACACACCCCATCAAGAAATTTCTACCCAACCTTACAACCCCAATGAACATAGCAGCCAACACACAACAAGATCCAAGTATGTATTCTTAATTCCCAGGCAAAAGTGGCCGGCTAACCATCCAGCACAATCCATAGAGCCCTTTTTGAAGAGTCTTTTGGCGTCATTTGACCTTCTGTATTTTCCAAGTGGACCCAGTGCTCAACCACAATTTCCCAATGTTGAAGCATATGCCACTCAGTTTGGCAAGCAGCTAAAACCCACATGTGCTATAATATTCGATGGCCATCCGTTGATACCCCAGGCGCCAGCCAATGATGCCCGCTTGGAGTTCCAAAAGAAATGGCTAGGATGTCCATTAACCACACACCAAATGAGTTCCTACGATTGCCATCTAATTCCAGGCACGGGCTTGTTTACCATCACTGTGAACGGAAAAATGCGTTTTGATGAAGGGGGCAAGTCCAGACTAGGGGAGTCGGCAGATCTCGTGCAAGCTCCAGATGGACCAGCCAAACCCAGGCCCATTTGGGGTTCTTGGTACGGCTTCAGCATGAACATGGTGGTCGACGAGGCCGTGGTCCGCGGGTCCGAGGCCGAACTCATCAACAGCTTCAACTATAGAATCACTTATAAGCCCTCTGACAGCATCATTAGCATTTAATAAAACTAAATCACATTTTCAGCAACGTACTCGTTAAGGAGCTGGCCCAAATAATGGTCAGAGTAGTGCTCAACTTTTGGCATGGGATATTCGAGCTGCTTGAACGCCTCCTCGATATTCCAGGTGATGAAGTCGTAGAAGACCAAATCAACAGGCGATCTGCGGTCGCTACGTTGGAGCTCCACGCTTTGTACGACGTTAGGAATAGGGTAATTGATCACAGGCTTGTGGACCTTGTCGTCGCCCTTGTTTCCAAAATCGTCGTAGGTCACGTACCCCTTGGTGAGTTTTTCAGCGTGGTAGTCCAAATCCTCGTACTGAGGGATTTCCATCACTTGTTGGTACCGTTTTTGGTGCAATTTGGGGGTCTGGTGGGGTGGATTAAGAGGTTCTTCTGCAGCAGCCATGATGTAGTCGCCCTGGTTCAATTTCGGCGCTATCTGTACGGCGATGTACTTTGGAACGGTCACCTTGACCCACTTGTTCTGGAAAGGAGAAACAATGTAGTGGGTGTCTAAAGTGTATGGACCCTTGTATAGGTCGTAACGAACTGAGCCCGTATTGATGAGGATAAGTCTCTCCCGACTCGTCTCTACACCTTCTGCGGCTTCAAGCGTAGGAAGCACTTTTTTGGCAAGAAGCCTGAACAAGTTCTTGGGGTGGGATACCGGCACGTAGTCCATGTAGTAGTTGGAGTTGTTGACGTAGCCGATGATGTTGTCGAGGCCCAAGTCGTCCCTAGCTTTGGCGATTAAGTCCTTGACGTGATTGCCTTTTTTGGTGTCGAAGGAATCAGCAGAATGGCCAGAATGGTGCGAGAACAGATCCGTATTGAAGTCAATGTAATTTCTGGAAAACACGTCAGTAGCCTCAGGCCCTGTGGAGCTCAAGTTGACGCTCAAGAAACCCACAGTCTCACAGAACCTGCCGCTTTGGAGAGCCACCAGCTTTTCATCATACACGACAAAATCACGGATATGGCTGTGGCCGCCAAAGTATTCAATTTTCGTTTCTGGGTAGTGAACCCTGAGCTCCGCATGTAAAAGTGCCAACTCGTTCCAGTCCCGGTCCACGGGAACATGGGTCACCACTACAATTGTGTCCACCTTCTCCAGCGGAAATTGACCGAGAATGTCCTGGAACCAGTCCTGCTGAATCACTTCGGCAATGGGGGTGATCCGTGTTTCTTCGTTGTACCTGGCAAAGTCAAACATGAATCCGAGTCCAAGCACCCTGGTGCCCTTAACCTCAGTCTTCCAGTAGCGGTACTTGTTACCCAAAGGCACCCAGTTTTCGCCGTCCAAGTACTCCACGTTCGTACTGACATATTTCTCGCCATAGTGCTTAGCCACAATTTCGTATTCCTGCTGGGAGTTCTCCGCTAAGTAGAGCTCGTGGTTACCCAAAGTTAACAAGTCGTAGTCTTGCTCAATAAAGATAGGAAGCGAGCGGGCGCCATTGGGGCTGGTGATGTCCAGAAGCCCGTTTCCATCGTGACGATCTCCGCTATCCACAAGAAGAAGGTCGTGGCCCTCGTCTCTGGCTTTCTGTTTGAGGTGATGTGCAAATGATACAAAGTCTCCCCAGTCACCGCTGTATGTTTTCTGGTTCAAGTGGCCCAGGTACCAGCCGTGGGTGTCTGTAGTATGGAGGAAGTTGAGGTCACTGAATACGAGCTCTCTGAAGGTAGCGAGAGCGAACCCTATAAAGAATATAGTAGCTCTCATGCTTGTGGTTTAGATAAGCGCGAAAGCGTTGATAACGGTGGAGGATGGGGTTTTGGGTTATTTGGGTTTGTAGCTTTATGAGTTTTGCTTAATGGAGAAGGACGTTAAGGGTTTCTGTAATTGGGGTTTGTGGTTATGGATTTTGTGAATGGCGGGAATTTGGTGATGCTCTCGTTCTGTAGCTATGAAGTGGTTAAACCTGTGGCTGCGCATGAAAGCTGGATCCTAGTCAATTGGGCAGAAGTTAGAATTCTATGATTACAATTGCTGAGAGATTATACTGTAGTTTGTTTCTTGATAAGCGTAGCTTCGTAATTGGGTACCTTCTACTATGGCTGCAAATGGCTGCAAATGGCTGCAAACTGGTATTCCGTCTTGTTTGGATTGAGCCCCAAATATTCAAGGTCTCTTGTTTTGTGGATGAAAGGGATGCTTTCAGTTTTGTGAAGTAAGAGGTCTGCAACATTCAAAGCTGCATTTGCAATCATCTGTCTTCAGTCTCGGGGTTATCGAAACAGCTCAGTCTAGTAAAAATCAAAAGGTTCGAAAGTCGCCAAAATCAACATTTTAATTCCTTGACCTAACTCCCTTACTTAAAAACAAGCGTTCGAGACTTTGAACTCCATTTAAGGTTCAGGAATTATGTATGTTGACGATTGGAAGGACTCATCCACAGCAAATTAACTTGATGCCTACTCGGTTCAACTGGTAGTCTCCATTTTCGAAAATGCTCCCCCCTGAATCAAGGGATAAACATCTAGTTGAGAGCCATCGAACATCTCGATGCCTTTCCGTCTTCTCCTCTCCACTTCCCCCTCAAATCTACAATCACTTGAAATTATTTCTGAGTATCAGATACTTACAACAACAAACCCTGCTGGGCTCTTCTTCTGTCACGCTCCTCGGTGATAGACAACTTGATACCCTTACCCTTTGGCAAAGAGATGTGAGACTTACCAGCCTCGTCACCAATGACGAAAACGTTACTCAATCTGGTGACGAAAGTGTTCTCCAAAGCGTCCTTGATGTGGACCAAGTCGAAACCACCCTCGTGCTTCTCTCTGTGCTCGATGACACCAACTCTACCCATGTTCTTACCACCAGTGACCATGACCAACTTACCGGTGTCGAACTTGATGAACTCGGTGATCTTACCAGTAGCCAAGTCAATCTTGACAGTGTCGTTGGCTCTGATAGCTGGGTCTGGGTATCTGATGGTTCTACCGTCGTGGGTGACAACGTATGGAACAGATCTCTTACCCAAAGCGATCTTCTTGACCTTGGCAAGCTTGTAAGAAGCCTCCTCGGCGGTGATTCTGTGGACAGTGAATCTACCCTTGACATCGTACACCAATCTGAAGTTCTCGTTGGTGGCCTCCAAGGTGATGACATCCATGAAACCGGTTGGGTAGGTAGAGTCAGTTCTTACCTTACCGTCGACCTTAACGTGCTCCTGCATCAAGATGGCCTTGACCTCTCTGCCGTTCAAAGCGTACTTCAATCTGTTTCTCAAGAAGACAATCAAAGGCAAGCACTCTCTCAACTTGTGGGGGCCAGCAGAGGCTCTTGGGGCGTAGGTGCCGGACAATTTGTCCAACATCCAGTGGGAAGGAGCCGCCAATCTCTTAAGGTGCTTCTTAGGTCCTCTAGCCATGATGTAGTTGTAGTAGGGGTTGAAAAGATTTGATACTTTTTTTTTTCAGTCCAGTGCGCTGAGAGTTGGAGGGCTGAAGCCCTGGCACGTGATGACGTTCGCAGTCACTCCCAATAAAGAGGTTGATCCGTAATGTCAGCGGTCCTGCTGATGAAATTAACGTCGAGTCGCTTGAGGATGATAATCTCAGATGGTTTGTTGGAAAGTGAACCACCACTTCGATTGTAACTTCAAATCAACGCTTCTTCAGGAGTGTGGTTTATATGCAGTACTTTGAAGGAAAACCAATATAGTTTTAGAGTAGTTTCATCAATTATTCCAGGTATATGGTCTTTTGAGTAAACTATGTTTTTCATCGTCTATGTGAGAAGTTGGCCTTGAGACATCCAGGGTGTTTCATTAATGTAATGAGTGCAGGTTTCACCAAACCCAGGAATAACATTCCACCACATCAAACGTTTTATGAAAAATAATTTTCTTTCGCTTTTACTGGCTCATAAATTTGCTAAGTTTTACTTCTATTATATTCATGTTTGCTTGTAGGTGGTGGCGCTCCCTTTCATATCAAGTGGTAGTTCACCGGATCCTGCACTCTGATTTGACCGTTGTCGTATTGCCTAACCATTAGATACAATCACCAAAACCATTTCTTCCCGCCCTTCTGCTTCAACTCTGCGTCCACAGTCCTATTTTGTATCGTTAACTCGTGGAACTGCTCCTCAAGCTCGGCAAACCGCTCAGTCTCCTTTGCATTCTCCGTCAAAAGATCCTGAATCTTCGAATCCACATCCTGCGGAAGCGAGGAGCTCAGCTGTTCGACCTTTGCTTCGAGCTCTTTGATGTCTTTCTCTAAAGAGAGAGCCTGGGCTTCTAGCTCCTCGATATCGCCGTACACATCCGGCAACACAACCTTCGTGTTTACCAACTCTTGCACCACGTTCATATGATCCTTGTTGATTGTGTAGAAGTCGGTCTCAAGTTCCTTGATCTCGTAGCGCAACTGACCGTTCTTCTTCCTAAGCTCTTCGATTTCCTCGGTTCTGGCTGCGTCCTTCTCGCATAGAAGCTCGAACTCCAGCTTAAACCGGTTAATATCGGCGGGCGACACTTCCACAAGCATCGCGTCCTTCACAAATGCATCAAGCTTGTAGTAATTGGCACCTCCCTTGGTGGTGGACTTGCGGCCCAAAAGCGAGAAACGCTTGTTCTCTGGTTTGTCTGGTGTTGACACAAACTCTTCGCTCACGTATATGTTGAATAGATTAAGCTTGAGAAACTCGAGGAGAGCGTCGAAATTGAGTCGAAGGAGATTGCTCTCATTCCGTAACATCAAATTCACAGCTAAGCGGAGAACAGCTTCAATACCCTGGGTGATCACCATATCAAAAATCCTCAAAACCACGTCCAATGGGAATTTGTAGCTGAAGAATGTGAGAAACCATTGCGAGGCGTACATGGACAGGCGGATACCCTGGCGCACCAAGTGGTTGTATAATAGCGGCAGACACTGCTCGAGCAAGCGGTCAAACTGGTGGAGCAACAAATGTAGGCCCTGCATTTCCGGGCAGAAGAGTTCCCGGAGTCCGTAGTCCTTCATCAAAGTAACAAGCAAGCAGAAGCATTCGGCCTCGTTCATGTTCATCACCAATGGGACCAATATAAAGACCATTCCCTGAGTGTACCCGACATCAGGGTCGAAGAGCGAGTATACCTTTATCACATTGAACAATTCATCGGCCTTGTTTGCCGCGTTGACGTTTGTAAAGAAAGATGTCCGGGATAAGTCTCGTTTTATAGCTCTCTCGTGTACCGAGGTCTCGTTCTTCAAGTGGAAGTAAAGCTCCTCAAGCTGAAGGTTCTTAGAACGACTCACAAGCTGCCAGACAATGCCACGGAACTCCTTGGGGATCCCATCCGCCACAGCCCGCTGTACAGTCAGGGGCTCGTCCTTGACCAATTCATCGTAGTGCTCTACAACTCTGCCCCAGAACTCCCAGTCAATGTCAACGCCACCCATGAGCTCGGGGGCGGAGCCGATCGTGGCCTTGATGGCATTGAATGTGTTTTGGATGCTCTGGCGGCCCAGCTCAATTGCTGAACGTGCTGCTGCGTCCCTGGAGTCGAATTTAATGGTGATCTCGTTTTGCCTGGCCGCAAGCAACGATGAAGGTGCCTTCGAAGGTTCAGAGAGCTTTTGGGGAATCCCCGTCTCCACAGCAGCTCTAATTCCGTCTCTAGGGGGTAATTCACTGGTCTCCTCAGTTACCTGTTCTTTAGTCACTGGAGGCTCCTCGACAACTTCCTTCTTTGGGCTCTCTGGAAACGCTCCTGGTGCAGCGGTCACCTCCTCAGCTGGCTCTTCCAGGTTCCCAGGGGCTTGGCGTTCCAGTGTATCCGTAAACTCGTCGTCGTCATCATCGTTGTCCTTTTGAGATCCAGACTCTTCTTGAGATTGGGTCAGGAAGTCTTGTTCATTTTCGGCCGGATTTTCACCATTGGCAGTGCCATTTCCGGTATTGACCTTTTGCGTCTTCTTCTTCCCTTTCTTGCCCATGAATAGTCAGTAGTTATCAAGAGGATTAGATTCTGTGCAGCGGGACCAAGGTGTATCGCTCGGCGTGTCGTGTGCAGGATATTTACACTGGGCTAGGTCTACAGTTGGATGATATATCTCGTGATTTCATTCTTTCGTAAATCGTATTTAAGCTCTCTTGTTTGCTCAGATGGCCCAGTCATGCTCTTCCACAATGTGCACCAGTGACGACAGCGGCGACACGGGCTCTAGGCGGACTATCCATTGCAGTTGCAGCGAAAGAATATCTTGCGAGCTGGCAGTGCTGCCCAGTGATAACAGCGGCAGGGGCATGTCGGAGGCGCTTAGGAACCAGCTGGTGGTCTCAGAGGCCTCGGAGATTCCATAGGAGTATTCCAGTCCCAGCAGGCTCTCGGAGCCACTGCCAGCAGAGGCTCCCTCGTGGATGACGCCGCCGACGACGTTTTTCTCTACCAATAACGTCTCGAGCCGTTCTCTGTCGCAGTTGGGGAAGAAAACCCGGATCACGCCCTCGTCCTGGACGACCTCGACCGGCAACTCGCCCAACTCGCTCAAACGGGCCAAATCACGCTGCACCTCGGCGAGCTTCTCTCTAAAACGGGCCAAATTGTCCATCATCTCGTCCACTACGTCGGTGGTCAAAACGGTCTTCTCGGGGACAGAGAGCCTGGGAGCATAGCGGAAGTCGACATATACTCCCGAAAAGGCCGGTTCGGCCTCCTCGGTAGCCCAGCTGCCCAAGCGTTTCACCAATTCGTGGTAGTGGGGCGAGCACTGGATGCTTGTTTTCAACACCGTGGGTACGGCTCTGATGCATTCTACAACCAGAAATTCGGCCTGCAGCTTCACAGGGGTCTTCAGCCTGAAAAGCTCAGCAATGGCACTCTGCATGCCCTTATCCCAGCATTTGTCTTCCTCCTCCTCAAACACATGGCAAAGATTCTTTTGTGCCAAATGTGTCAAAGAAGGCACTTTGGTGAGTTTGAAAGCCTTCAGCGAGTAGCTTCTTTGAGCAAAGTTCTGGGTTACGAGACCGTTAGCGAAACGGCGACCGCTGAAAGGGCAGAAGCTCGAGAAAAAGCGGTTGCCCTTGAACGCATGGCTCCTGAACCCCCGGCCCATGGGCCACTTATCGAAAAACCAGCCGAACTGGTGGTTTGTTCCAAAAAACGTCAGGTAACAGCGCAGCTGGCAAATCATGTGCATCCGCCGGAAACCCTTGGTTCTGGGCACGGCCACAGGGATCCTGGCAGGCGCCCGCTGGCCCCAGTCGTTACCTAGATTCTCCTGGAGCTCCTGGAGCGCCTGTTTGAGTCTCTTGTGGATATTCCTCTTTAACGCCGTGAGGTTTTTCAACGCAGACATGGCATGTCAATAAATAGAGGGTGGTGGCAGCGCCAAAGAAGGTAAGATAGGGAAGGTGGTGGTAAAAACGGTGTTGGTTGGAAAAGCGTGTTGTTGGTTGTTTAGCCTTAAGATGGCTTTTTCGCACGACTGGTTCCCCCCTTGCTCACCGAGCCGGACTGTCCCGTGAGAAAAGAAACCAAGGTGACGAGAAGAGAGAGGAAGGAGGTTTTGAGTTTACCTTACGATACTGAAAGCTTTTTGGATTGAGCCTTGAATTATGTGATTTTGAAAATTCTATTTATTTTTTTCGATTTGGTCCCGTTTTGTCGCTGCCTGGCCCCGAGGCCTCAGCTCGTGCGCCCGTTGGCTTGGTTGGGCTGGGGCTGACTGCATTCCAGGCCCGTGAAAACGGCCGTACGGACGGTGAAGCACGGCACAACCCTGTGAACGGGGCCTGGGGCACGGGTTTTTCGTCGTTTTCCCGTCAAAACCTTCTGGCAATTTGCATATTCAAAAAAATTCGTAACTCGAAACTCCGCCTTTTGCTCTTCGTGGCTCTCAGCCCGAGTTCTGGATTCGCAGCAGAGTGCACGCACAATCGGCTGGGCTCGGGACCCAGAATGACGAAACAATAGCGGCTTCTCTTCTGGATCGGAAAGTGGAGACCAAATGTGGGGTTTGATTTGGTTTGGTTTTGAAGGTGACTAGACAGATCTGCAGATCTGCAGAATCAGGGTAAGTGGATGTGGTGAGTTTGGGTGCAAAATGCGAAACCTGGAGAAACCGAAGTAGTGAAGGGAAGATGGATGAGCTGCAAACATGGGATTATTCAAAAGTTGCCTGGAATTTAGCTTCTTCTTTTGTTTTTAGGTCTCTTTTTTTTTCTGGACGAACTGGGATCGGCCATTGCCTGCTAAGGTGGAGTCAGAATTGTAGGCTTTGGCTGGGCATATTCACTGACCCTAACGCCGGCGAGTCCTCTTTTGCACCCATAGGTCTAGTGGAGATTGAAAATTGGCACTGGGCGAGGTGAAATTTTTATTTATGGTGATCAAAATTCATTTGCTGTTCTGCATTTCGGTGATTTGACAGGATGGGTCAATTGTGGAGGTTTGGTGAGATATCGCCGTGAAGATCGCTGTCCGTTCACCTGGTGGGGAAACCTTTTCGATTTACGGAGGAAGAGTAATTTCGGCTTTAAAGATCAAGGATCTTCAGAGCGGTTTTCTCTTGAGGATGGTCGGGGTATCAGTATGTTGCATGAGACTGGCTGCAAATGGCGCTTGCAATTGACCTGTGCTATTGCTGATGGTTGAAAGAGTGCTGGTTGTAGAAGCTGTTATTTGAGCTTCATAGGCTGCTGATTATTGGGCTGGCGCTAGCAGTATTATTGGATAGCTGCTGGGGTCTTGAATGCAATTCGGTCTACCGATCCAGAAATGATCAAGTGGACATGGCCTCGTGGGTCGGCTGCATGCCACTTACTCAGGGCAAATACCGAAGATTTAGCCGAAATCACCTGAGTCAAAGCTTCAACTTTGTATGTTCTTTGGACGTATCGTGCCGAACGGACCGATGGTGTGGTGTTGTCTTCTATTTTTGTTTCTATGCATATTTCATCTGTCGGTTGATGCCTGTTCGAACATAACGTGATTATATTTAAATTAACGGTTTTTGGACTGTTGCCTTTCGACATCGTCCCTTAACTTGTAGTCCTCCCTTGGTTATGCCGCCAACTTGAACAAAGGGTCGGCTATTCTTCACTACCGAATTTTACAGACCATTAATCTAATGCACCCAAATTTAAGCGAATAATCTTAGCCATACAGCGAAGCATCCGACGATTCGAACTGCAAAGCAGCCTAAATTGGTTGGGCCGAAGGTACCGCTATTCACCTCTGGAGATCTACCTGTGGAGTGCTTTTCCAGCGAAATTACCTGGTCTCGTGCTCTTCTATATATCTTTTGATTCCCGTCAAAACGTTTTTCGTTTTTCATTTTTTAATTTAACTACAGTTCATAATATGTCAATGCACTGAACTGTCACTCAATAATGCAGGGCGCACTCTGGATCTCTAGAAAGATACAAAGCTAAAGCTACCGAAAAAAACAGAAAAACACCGAAAATCTTTCAAGTAAACGTAATTTTACAACCACTAAAACGATCTCTTTCTGCTGGATAACTTTCTCCTCGAGAAGCAACCTCGTGTTTGGCAATTCGTCCACCACATTCACTGCAACGCTTGCAACGCGTGCTTTCTATGCCTGCTTCCAGAAGAGACGCCAATGGCCAGATTTTATGACTACAATTAAGTGGTCTACAGCATTGTCATATTAGTCGTGTATTGTCATGAGGAAGGGTCGTTAGATGCTAGAAGTCAGTGATGACCTCGTTGAAGATGAAGGTGTATTCGGGGGAAAGTGAGCCAAGGCACTGTTTTTTCAAGCTGGGCTCCGGGAACTTCTCGTTGTCATAGTCGTAGTTTTCAATTGAGTTCAACGAGAGCAAAGACGAGGGAGACGTCAACGAGGGTACCAGCGAGGAGTCTCGGCAAAATGGCTTCTTTTCGGGCGACGTGGGAATGTTGTTAAGCAGGAAGTCGTCGATAATCTCCTGCTTGACCTTAACCTTGTCCCAAGCCTCCTCCTCGGACTCGTTGCACTCGGCATTGGAGAAGACCGAGTTGGGGGACTCGGCTGAAGAGTGGGAAGGCGACTCGTTCTTGATCTTCCTTAGCTCCTCGACGTAATTGGGATCGTCCATGAGCGAATCAATGCTCACATGGGAAGGCAACATGATACGAAGCATCTCCGAGACCTTGTCCAACTTATTTTCCACTTCAGTGAGATAGCGTCTAGTGAGAGGCAGCCTGACGGTCCGAGGCAGGTACAGACAGCACCAACCGTGCTTCATACACTTGGAGCATTTGGGGTATTCCTTGGAGCATTTCAACTTGCGTTTGCGGCACGAGTCACAAGCCTGTTCAATGGGGCCGTCCTCGGGGCTCTCGGACTTGCACTCGGAGTGGAGGTGCTGGTCCTGAGAATCGTCCTGTTGCTCTTCTGTTTTGAGAGTCGTTCGGGTGAACTCACAACCCGTGAGAGCGTCTGCCCTAGAAAATAGCTCGTTCATAGAACATGGAGATGTCTTCGCGTTAGACGCTGTGTTGGCCATAGTTTTCCACTTGGTGATCTGGAGGGATTTGCGGGAGTGGTGGGTATATAACCAACAGAAGATGAAGGTTTGGGATAAAAAGGGGTGTGTGATGAAGGATTTGAGTTTTTCAGTCGGCCAATTTTTCTTCGTGCCGTCTGGGAGGGGTAACGAATGTCTGGATTGACTTTTGGATAGCCCCTCTTGCATACAGGAGCAAACCTGCAACCCGCCTACGGAACAACCGAGTGTGAGCCTTCTTTGCAGTATAAGGCCACAGCAAGGCTTCTAAGCCACTGGAAAACAATTGGGGGAAATATCCCCTCGACGAAGAGCCCGAGTACAAGAGGTTCATTATTTTTAAAAAAGTTTTCCCGGCAATTCCGACCAATGACGGCCTACCCAACAACAGAATGACGTGACGTGGTGATGAAAGACTCCGCGGTGTATGCAGGGCGGTATCGAGGGCGTTGGAAGCTGATTTGCGGCAGGGACGAGCCGGTGCTTATTTTTTCGCTGTCGATAACACACACAAAAAGCGTGGTGGCCAATAGAAAGGCAGCTTTGCTGATATTATGCTGCTCGGCGGGGCTAATTCGGCGCGGGTGGGGCTTTCGGCGAGGCGAATATGCAAGTCCGAGCCGGAACAATTACTGGCGCTTTTGATTGTTCCGAGTGAAAATTTGCTGGGTCTGAACCCAGCCATACACAGTCCTTTGCGGCAAAGCATGCTTTGGATCTTGGTATGCGTTTATAAATGGGATATCAAGGCCGAATTGGTCCAATGGATGCAATTTCCTGGTATTCTCCTTCTCTGCCGCGGTTCTTCTCATTCTCTTGGTGCTATTTTTCTATCCTGTTCGCCTCACCAACGTTTATCAACTTTGGATGACTCACGGAGGTGAGGGGTTTGCAACCAACTGCCAAGGCTGAACCCAAAAATAATTTATGTCTATAAAATTCCTCTGTAACCGCCTGCGGCCAGATCTGATCTTGGCTTAGATGGGCATCAGCCTGATGAGCCCAGGATTCGTTCCGCCATTGTTCTTCCGGCTTCCCTGGCTCTTGGACCCGCCTTTGGCGCTCTTGTGCCTCTTCTGCGATGGCCCCTTGTGTGCCTGGGACCGCTTTTTCTGCGTAGGTTGGAAATACTGTGACGTGTACTCGCTGATTGTGCTGTTTCCCTGGGTGCTTTGCGAGAGATTATCTGGCGAGGCCTTCTTTCTTTCTCTCGCCAATGTGCCCAATGTCTTCTTGAAGTGCTGGAAGAACGGCGCCAGATCTTTCGTAATGCTCTCGAGTTTGCCAAAATCTCTCGCATTAGTGGGTAATTTGATTGCCATCTCCTTGAGCGCTTCATCGCTGAGAAGATAGTTCGCTCTGGCAAACCTAAGCTCTTGCAGCTTTTGGTGTCTGACTTTCCTCAACTCATTGAAGGCTTTCTCAACAGCGTTTTCATTCATAGCAGTAATTTGGCCGTTGAAGTCTTGTCGAGGGAGGGTGCTCTTGCTTTTCGAATAATAGGTATTCTCTTTCTCCTTCTCCTGATTCCGCATCTCTCGAGCACTCACGAACGAGTCCTGATACCTGAAAGTATTGAGACCATTTCCATTGCCAGACGCCACTAGCTTGGCCCTATCATTTTTCTTTCCTGAATCTGCCTGTGCAAAACTGAGCTTGATCCTCTTTGAGCCGTTCATCAAGGGCCTAGCATTTGGACCAAGCTTGACATATGAAGAAGCAAATCCTCCCTTCATCACTTGGTACTCTAAAAGACACCCTTCGCTTTGCAAGTGGAAAAAGATTCTTTCGATGGCGCCTCTGTCAAGTGAGCTTCCCAATCCGTGGTATGAACTCTCTTGGTGTCCCATCTTCAAGATCTTGCTGCTTCGGGAGCCTCTGTAGACATCTTGACAGTGAATGGTCGTCACTTTATCTTGCAGAATCTCCTGGACAAGCTTGACAATATTTTGGCAATGCTCAGTAACATCCTTGACAACAGCAACAGTATCGCTGCAACAGTTATCACATTGCTTGTTGCACTTGGCAGGATCGAACTCTTCGTTAAAAAAGTGCAATACTTGCTTTCTTCGACAGTCAGACTTATTTTCACAGTACTGAACCACTTGCTTCAACTTTGAAAGATGTGATTCCCTTGCTTCCTCTTCAAGCTTGTCATCTCTTTGGATTAAACTCTGGAGACTTCGTGCATCTTTATACGAGTAAAACATGATACACTCGCTCTCCTCTCCGTCTCTTCCAGCACGACCCGTCTCCTGATAGTAACCTTCCAACGACCTTGGAATATACATGTGGATGACGAATCGAACATCGGGCTTGTCGATACCCATACCAAACGCTATGGTGGCACAAATCAACTGCAAGTCATTGTGTTGCCATTTGGTTTGTACATCGAACCTCTCATTTGGGTCCATGCCAGCATGATAAAACATCGAGCGGATGCCGTATTCGTTGAGTTTTTGGGAAGTAGTTTCACAGGACTGCTTTGAATGACAGTAGATGATACCCGTTTGTCCTCGTCTGCTTTGCATGATATAGTCTCTGATCCACTCGTAGAGATTGGGAGGTTTGCTCTTGACCTCGTAGAAGAGGTTCGTTCTGTTGAAACTTTGCTTAAGCAAAACAGGGTTCGACATGCGAAGATGGTGGACAATGTCAAGCCTCACCTTTTCGTTTGCCGTTGCTGTAAGAGCCATGACAGGGATTGTTGGATACTGCTGCTTGAACATGCTCATACCTTTGTAGTCGGGTCTGAAATCGTGACCCCAGGAACTAACACAATGAGCCTCGTCCACGACAACTCTAGCAAGCATGTCATTCTCGTAAAGCTTGGCGAGAACCTTTTGCACACGAACAGAATTATTCACCATTTCCGGGGACAAATAGACAAGATCGAGTTGTCCTGACGTGAGAGATTTGAAAGTTGCGTTTCTCTCCTCACTTGAGCCCTTCGAGCTGATCATACCGGCTCTTATATTCTTATCCAATAAGTGTTGAACCTGGTCTTGCATCAAAGAGATCAAAGGCGAAATGACAAGGGTCGTACCTTTGGTTTTTCCATTTCTCACAAGAGCTGGAAGCTGGTAACAAAGCGACTTACCTCCACCAGTGGGGATTAAGACAAAAACATCTTTTCCATTGAGGGTGGAGCAAACAGCCTCGAGCTGATTCGGGCGGAAGCTCTTGAGTTTGAATGTCTTCTCCAACACGTCATAGACCTCGTTGATGAACCTTTCAGACCCAGGTAAAACTCTTCTCTCGGTCTGGCTCAGTCTGCCGACCGATTTGGAAAGCTGAAGCAATTCATCATCGTCATCGCTGAAGTCCTCGTCGCTGATTATAACCAGATTTGGTTCAACCTTGATTCGGGTGTGAGAAAGTTCGTTGAGAGCAGCCATATCCTCATCGTCCATATCGTCCTCAGATGGAATTTCCACAATTTCGTCGCGGGCTTCGTTGAGTTGCGTAGTGAAGTCAATTGTATTGGCTTCTTCTTCCTCGTCGCTGAGGTCAACCATCTCGATCTGGTTCTCCTCGTCTGTCTTTCCGCCCACCTGAGTGTTATATTTGAGACCATACCTTTCTGCAACGTCTTGGGACAAGCGGATATCTGCAAGCTCATCATCCATATCGTTTTGTCCAGGCAGCCGAGGAGCACTGTTTTCAATTTCGCTTTCTTCCTGGTCAGTATCTGCCTGTGTAGCCCTGGGACTGACGTAAGTGTCGTCAATGGACTCCGCATCGTCCACCGCAATGAAACCACTGAGATCAGTATCCCTATCGTCAGCCTGAGAAGACCTCAAGCCGTCCATGTAATCCTCACCAAAATCGTCCTCCATGTCGTCTTCATCCACGAACATGGATTGGCGAGGCTTTTCACCATTTTCCTTTCTCTTCCGAGCTTCCATGATGATTTGACGGGCCTCCGCTTTATTTTTTTCGAAATCATTTTCTTGCGGACGAGACGATCGCTGTGTAGGCGAAAATGGCGAAAAGTTGAACGGAGAAGTAGGCACCTCAGGCTGGACTTGTTGTTCTGGCTGTGGCGAAAATGGGATCTGGACATGGTTTGCAGGCTTCTGTGGTGATTGTGCGGGCGAGTCTATGCGTATACTAGACGGAGGCCCAGCAGTAGGTGGAGGCTCGGAAAAGCTAGAAAGCTTCGATAAGTCCTCTTCGTTTGGAAGAGGGTCGAGAAACGAGAAACCCGTTCTCATTCTCGTCTGCTGCGTATTCAACGCCTCGAATCTATGTGCAAAGTTCTTGGACACCCACTGGTTTTTGGCGTCTAGCGAAAGCGATGTGCTCTCGTTGACCGAGTGTCTTTTCACCAAGAGGTTGATCTTTTCCTCACAAAGGCGTATGTAGGCTTGTAGTTTTTGGACATCTTCGTCTGGCGAAGCAGTTGGCTTAGCCTGAACCGGTTTTGTTAGTCTCGGTAGTTGATCTAGCGTGCTCTGCGGTTTGACCTTCAATGGCGGAAGTGCCTTGGTATCTATGAGTTTGAGCAGTTCAGTGTCACTGAAGTCAGACAAGTCGTCGAACTGGTTGAGCTGGGTAGATGCCATTAGTGGCTCGGTGAAGTCTGTGGTCGTCTTATTTGGATGGTTTTTAGCTGGATTCAAGGAAGCCGAAGGAGCTGCCCCGTTTGAGGAGATCGGCAACTTCTGGAGTGGAGTAGTATTCGCTCTTTGACTGGCTTTTCCATTTATAGCGCTTCCAATGCGCTCTTCCCCAGCGTTTGCCACCTCTTCCCGTCTTTCTCTCGGTAGAGCCAGAAATGGCGTTTTGAAGACGGATTCTCTTCCGTTTTGCAGCGTTGAAGATCGCTGGAGTATTTCAATATGCCACGGCGGCGGAACTTGTGGCTTAGACGCGTCGGCCCACGTCCGTAGCTCCTTGAGGTTGTTTAAGATGGCCATACTAGTTGATGTTTACGCGATGTTGATGTTTCGCGGTAGGTAATTGATCTGGGGAGGTAAAAAAGAGGTAGGAAATGAGAGGCAAATAAAAAAAAAAAAAGATGAAGAAATAGATACGGGTTCGGAAATGAGCCGGGGCAGGCAGACTAGGATTCTGGATTTGAGTGGAAATGGGGAGATGGAAGGCGGTCCACTGTGAGTAGCTAATGGCTGCGAAACGTTCAGAAAGTATAGTGATCTTCAGCGAATTTAATGAAGTGAAAGATTTTTTTTTGGGGCAACGAAAGAGGTTCACGCTTATTTGGTATAAAAAAACGGCTATCAGATCGAGGATGGGGTAAGTCAGTAACCCTAACTCACTTACTATGGCATTCACGCCGCTACTATAACACTGGGGAGATTCTAAATGTGAAATTAGTCATAGGCCAAGGTTTTGACTTTCAACACTTCAGTTCTTTAAGAGAATCAACACCCACAGGGCTTTATCGTTTGACGATAATACTCTGATTTTGATGGATTTTCAGATCCTGGACCAACCTACTGTTCTGAATTCTTCACTTGAACTAAAAACTATATAGGACATATCATCAACCAATTAGATCAGAGTTAATTATTTCAAGAGACCCCAGATCATTTCCGGAAGTCCTCGACCCACGGGTCGTACGAGTCTCATGGCCTTCTAATCTGATGTCATAAAGGGTGAGGAATTTGGGCCCTTTTGCATCGAATTAGTTTGAAGCAAAATTGACTACTTTTTCAGAAGTGATTTTCGTCTTCGCTCAGAATTCAGTTTACCTCTAGGTGGTATGACATGGGTAGTACGCTCTTACAATAGAGGTGACATCATCCTTTTGCGCTTATCTTGTGCCTAAACTCGACGTCTTGAGCTAACAGAATTCAGCATTGCACTGAATCATTCAACTCCTTTACTTACGTTAAACTCAGAAGGAATCTCAATGCCCCAAGATTGAAGCTACTTGGTCAACATCCTACAAACTCCTGGCAGCCTTTATGCAACCAAGAGGAAAGAGCTCAGATTCCGGAGAGAGTCTCTGGAGACAACCTCTGGAGACAACCTCTGGAGACAACCTTTTGAAGACAGCCATCAAATCCACATATATCGTCAGAATGGTCGCCGATTAAGGTTGCCTCGCATCCCAGATCAATTAAGCCCCCCACCCCGCGTAAAGCAGTATTGTTCTTCCATCCAGCCTTGATAGCAATTTCCGGAGATCTGGAACTAAGAAGGTGAAGCTACCCAATCACCCTGCCCCCCAAGCCCTCAAAAGAAATAATAAAAAGCCTATCCGCTCTGTGATTCTTGCTCCTCCACCGATAAGAAACTCCCTTCAGCCGTACGAATGTCTAGACCGTCTGCGCACCATTCAAGATTACCCTTAGTTTGCACCCGGGCTTTGAGGATTTGACAGGAGGGGAGTCCAGGCCGAAAGGGCATATGAAAGGTGTTTCAGAATACCGAGTTCCGAGTGCTGAAATCACACCATTCTGGAATCAGCCAATTTGGTCAGTGATCTCCAGATTCCAGGTAGGTGAGGTGTGGCTGGTGACAGAAATCAGACAACCGCATGTGAAAGGCGTTGATTTTTCAGATAACCGGGTGATGAGATGGTAGAGCAGCGGGAGAGTGAAGCATGTGGGGTAGATTATTTGTGGTAATTAGAAAACTATTCTTATTTGTGGTAATGAAAAAGAATTGTTGATTTAGAGTTGGCGACCAGAGCTGGCGATCAGAGTAGGATTTCTAGGTAGACGACTTTGGTGTGGAGGACTCAGATCTGGGCAACTCCGAGCCTTTCTTGAGTCACGCCCAAAAGTGCAAAAGTGCAAGGCCAACGTAGTAACCATTCTAATGCCTAGTGGGTAATGCCCCAGCCTCGGCAAAAGTTGAACCAGGTTAAGAAAAGTTTAAATTCCACTGGAGTGGAAATGCGAGTTTCAAGTTCCACGAATGAGCAAGCCCTCCGAGTCCAGCAAATTACGCTTGGCTTGCGGGAACAAATCAAGCTTTTGGCACGGCGCCGTTCGGACACTTTTCGATGCAGCAAGGAATAAACGAGCAAGAGCACAAAGATAAGCCAAGGCGCGGGCTATGCCATGGAAATGAGCCACCGAATTATTGAGGGATCTTTTGGTTTTTGAATTGCTTCAGTTAGCAGTGTAATATTTTTCGCTATCTATTTCTTTTTTTCTTCGCTAATTGCATCGAAAAGGGGCACACGTCATGAAAGTTGGGCTGCGGAGTCGGCGGGGTGTTTGGGTGAGAAACGAGAAAAGCCGGAAAAAGTCCGGGAAATGTCGGAACACTCTGGGTGCAAGAAACAGCCAATTGCCGCCAGCCGCCGACAAGTGGAAAACGGGTGCCCCGAGAAAGCCGGTTTTGCTAAAACATGCACAGAAGACCGATCGGGAAAAGGTGGAGAATGAAGGTGGAGGAGAATGGAGGAGAAGGAAATGGAGGAGAAGGAATATGGAGGAGAAGTGGTAGCAGTCGAAATTGGCAAAGTCAACGGTGGCTGCGCAGAGGGGAAGGAAGCGGAGATGTGGAATGGAATGGAATGGGGTGGTGTGAAGTAGGGTGATTTGTGCCGTTTGGAGGGGTATGGATTTTGGGATGTGTGGGTTTTCGAGGGGGGTAGGGCGCCAGGTGCCGAGGGTGGGCAAGGCCGGGGTCGGGCGACGCCCTCGGATTTTGGGCGGATTTTGGGCAGCGGTTGGGTGATTTCAACTTGTGTGCAGAACGTATACATAGATAAAATGTCACATCGCTGGGTGATGTGCCCCTCGGTATGGCCCTCGGCGGTGCCCTCGGAAGGACCCTCGAAAGACCCTCGGAGCACACCCCCGGTGGCGCCACCTTCCCCGAATCGCATTCATATCCGACTCGCCGGATTATTTCTGCGCATTTCCTCACTATTAAACCCCATCGTTCCCCAGCTGCAATCCCACTATTTTCTGACCCACTCCACTTCAAGCCCACCCTCGGTTTGCTCCATCTCCCTATATCTTGACCCCCGGTTAGTCCCCTCGTCCATAGCCTCCCCGGTGTTCCCCTCGGATTAACTCAGGCCTTCTCCTCTCTTTGTTCAGGACTCCTCACTTGGTGCATACACCCATCAATATATATTTTGCACCCATTCCTCCATCCCCAAACTTCCACCGCCGTTTTTCCAAAATGACCACTTTCCAGAGCCCCTTCCATTTCGGCTCCCTCCCGGTCCCCAAACAACAGACCTTCCCCCCACAGGCGCTTCTGGACCCTCTGGCTTCTGATTCAGAGGATCTCTTGCCTGACTTGTGGCTGGAACCCACCAAAGACCAGGTGCCTGTTTCCTACTCCACCTTGAATGAGCCCAATTGGCAGACTCTGATGATGAGAGACGCCTCCTTGGAGTACGCCCAGCTGCTCCTTCCCCACTCGCTTTTGGCGCCTCTCACTGAAGAAAACCTCGAAAGACAAGATCTTCGCAACAGGGAAAAAGAACCCAGCTCATTGAGACAAGAGTGTCCTCCCACTCTGCTGAAGGAGTCGAAGAGCTCGTCGGTCAAGTCTGACGAGAAAAAGAGCCCTCGCCAGAAACACATCAACACCCAGCTCTACAAGACCGAGTTGTGTGTCTCATACATGAAGATGCGTGTGTGTCCGTATGGAAACAAGTGTCAATTTGCCCATGGCCACGAGGATCTCAAAACGGTCGAACGGCCTGCCAACTGGAGGCTGAAGCCTTGTGCCAATTGGACCAAGTATGGCCTGTGCCGCTACGGCAAGCGTTGCTGCTTCAAACACGGCGACTAGCTTTATTTATTTCACGATTCACGATAAAAGTTTGGTAATATATGCGGGGCCGGCGCCGTCGTCCCCAGGAATAGACTTCTTCTGTAGGTTGAAGGCAACAAGTAGACGATCAAGAGAATCCAAGGTCAGAGAAGCGCCAGTAAGCGATGCAATGACAAGAACTACAACGGCAGGCTGGGGATGTCCGGCCTTGCTCGAACTTTAGGTGCCGTAGTTTGACTCCACATTCGTTATGTCGTTCTATTTCTTCGTCTGTGGGGATTCCCGAAAATAGGGCCTTTAGCGACGGCATAATGACAGGTCTACGTCATGGTCCCATCACCTGTTGTGGCTCTCTGCGGCTTCTTGTGTTGGGTGTAGATGTGGGCGCCGCTCATGGACCTCAACGTCCAACTCTGATGGCCCATTCTGTTCAAGTCTCATTCTATTTTGGGTAACCGTCTCAAATGACTCTGCCAGGGAAGGAATTACCGAAGACCGCACACAGATTGCAACATGCGACCAGCACCGCTTCCCCTATGGCTGTTTGTTGAGTGTTCCTCGAAGCTTCTGTAACTCCTCTGTTTCGAGATCGACAACTGTCAGCGAAACCACGAAAGTTCACCCGATTAGGGCACTCTTTCATTCTGCAAATATGTTGACGCCTTGAAAGCTTTGAATGACTGTTGCATTTTGAACGGATTTATTGTCGGACAGGTGTGTTGAAAGCTATGCTGTGACTCGGAGTCCTCAGTGATTAAGGCATACACCGACGGAATAAACGGACCTCTAAGGTGTGTGGTGACAGAATTCCCTCTAATTACACCTCGATTCGTGATGAAGACGGATACACCGCACACTGCACGAATATAGCCCACAGTCACTACACCTCGAATATGCCAGTAGATTCCCGCAAATACAGCAGATTTTGGCCTTGGGCTTGACGACTCGCTCTCCCACGCGTCTCTTCTTCAGAGAGCTTTGCAAAAGCTCGTCATTCTGCTCGGCAAACGAGAAGTTCACCCCAAGAATGGTATTAATCGAGATAAGGTTCTTCTCCTCCTCAAAGTAGGAGTTCAAGTTTCTCCGCGCAGCAAGAATCTTCTTTGTTGACGGCGTGTTACCCAAACGTACTTTTTTGCCACCGGAGGGTCCCGTGTGTATACTCGTGTAACCGAACGTCTTGGGTATTTCAAAATTGGCATTTGGAGTCTCCTTCGAAAGCTCTCCCAATCTTCTCACGATGAGCTTCTCGAGCTGTAGTTGCTGCAGCGACTTGAAGTTCCCGCTTGTTATCGTACCGTTACTGTAGTTTGCTTGTGTTTGTGCATTCAAAAGATCTGTCAAGTTGTAGTTCACTTTGGGACGGTTCTTCGTGTTTCTGTTAGCATCCTCGGCGGCGTTTGGATCGTAGTGTTTGGCTGCAGGCCGTGCCAGTAGGTTTATCAGCGACAGGAAATAGATAGTCAGGCTGTTTTTGTCGTTTTGCTTTGGAACTTCTTCTACCAACATGATGGTCTTTTAGTATAATGAGACAGGTCTGATATAGATGTTGTGGTGCACGGGTGTCACCAAGGGGTCCACATTCGCCTACAACTTGGGGGCCTACAAATAGAATATTGGGTCGTCTTGAATTCTTGATATGAGCCCAATTACTGATATATTTTCTTGACTACCTCTTTCGATTTGCCCAATAGCTCTGCGCATTCTTAGGAACTATCCACTACACCCCAATACTCTTCATTCCTTATTTATTCTGCAGTGGTTTCGAATTCTGGAAGAATTAATGATCTTTATTGGTAATAGTGACTCAATTGCATTATATATGCAACGTCGAACAACCCTTGACTGAGATCTTTGACACCAAGAACACGACTCGTCTCCCAAAGATAAACTTCAGAATGAAGAAGTTACGGCAATTCCAAATCGAATTTAATGGCATTTAGAGAATTCACCTCTATCACACACTACCAGGCACATTGGAGTATGAAAGAAACGGAAACTACTGAGATCAAGCTTTCTTTTCCAAAATTCCTCACTCTCACAGGTTCACGACTATCTGCCTACTTATCATATCACTTTCTCGGTTATGTCCCCTTTACTTGAAGCATCAACAACGATAACGCAATATCCTTCCAATCCGCCGTGTAAAGAGCTGAATTTTGCATGATTCATACCTCTCACGGTTCGGTTATTTGAAGAAGTCAATACTTCGAGTGCAAGACCACTGAGCTGATTAACCGGAGACCCTGCTGAATTAACTGGTAATTCTCCAATTACGTCAACGATTTCTATGACCAATCGCCAATGAATCTGATCTTAGTATCGGATACTCATCAATCAGCCAAGCACCTTCGTTGCACCATTGACGTATCTACAACTGGGACCAACATCAGATGATGTGCTAGGCTCACCCGTCTACCAAAACGCCTCACTTCAATCAATCGTGAGAGTTCCCTACTAAACTCGAGAGCCCATCCCAAACGAGATCTATAAGACTTCGGTTCCGTCCCATTCTCGACAGAACCAGTCGCTAAGCAATATCAAAACAGCCTCCGATAATACGTCACTATGTGTGTGGTGAGTGGCCGTGACGTTTTCTACAGCGCCCGAAACGAGTAGCGGCGAGCCGCGTTGCTGCAACAGAAGTTAGCCTTTCTTCATCGACTGTTATAGTTGATGGAGAAGAAGCCCAGCGAATTTTCGCATTCATATACCCAGAGCCCATCCGGGTAACCCCGCCACCAACCACCGTCGAACGTCTGTAGATGACAATTTTACAGGCTTGTTCATTTGTTAGTCTCTCAAATCACCCCAAAATAGCATTTTCTGGTTTCTGGGGCACTTTTTCTCTCATGGTGTGTGCGGATCTCACCTCAATTTTTCATCTCACTACTACTTCTTCAGCACACTCATTATGGCTATTGAAAAGCCACAAAACACCGTCGGTATAGACGAACTCCGGGAAAACGGCCCGGTTCTTCTTGCCGACTCGCTTACCAGCCGGCGTCTTCCTGCGCTCAGGCTGGTCTCCCAACTTCTAAAAGAAAGAAATGAAGAACTTCTCGAAGACAAAGCTCTCATTCAATCTGTGGCCACGCTGGTGCTCCGCAGCTACAACTACTACCAGGACGCTGCCCTGCGCTCGGCGGCCACGGAGGTGCTTGAGAATTTGGCAGATGTGGACCAGAACTACGCCAAAGCTGCTCACAAGTTCATTTCTGGGGTTGCAGCTAAACTGGGCAACATGGCCTTGACCGACCTTGTTTCATTGTTGAACTGGACAACCATGCTTTTGGCGAAGATCGAGGACACCGAATTGACCGCTGTGGCGGCCACCCAAGCCGTGCTTTTGGGTAATATTGCCGGTGCTCAGAAGAAGGGCTCTCACACGAAAAGAGTGCTTGAACTGGCGCTAGCGCAAGCGAAAAACGCTCTTGTGAATGTGATTATACGCCACGAGCCATCATTAGTTGAAGAAATTGTCCAGAAGATCGTATCAGCTTCGATCGACCCTTCTGCTGCTACACTCTATTTGGCTGTATTGGCTGAAGCTGTTCACGATCTCCAGCCCAGCCACCCGGCCTATATCTCCCAGCTTAAGGAATCCGCCGCTAACGACAAAGTCGTGGATCTCTTCCTGGAAAAAGTGCTTTTGTCGAAAACGGCCCCATCATCGTTTTCCATCGCTTACTTCACCAAGTGGTACATTGGAGAGATTCTCTCGGGCGACGTCTTCACCGCCAAGATTCTCCCAAACCTCGAAAAAGCCATTCTCCGCTCCCTGGAAATCGGCTTCTGCCACCTTGTCGAGCCGCTCTTTTCTGAACCTACTGAGGCCACTGACTTGAGTGCTGTTTTTGCATCTTCCAAGCTTTTGGGCCACACACTCAGCGGTGTGAAGTCCACGAAAGAACATGTCAGAGACAAGGCTGCGGAGGCTTTGCTGTTGATTTTCAACAATGCCTTGCCCCATCTTTCTGGCGCTGATGCCGGAAAAATCATCGATGAGGTGATTAAGGCATTCAAGGGCACTACGAACGCCGAAGCCAAGGTTCTTTTTGCACAAGCTTTGGGTGATTTGAAAGTGCCCCAGGAGCAAAACGGCAAGCTTTTGGGCGTCATTCTCCCGTTGGTAGCTAAAGAGCTGAATGAGAATATTCTTTTCGCATTGACCCAGGTGTTGATTGGCAACTACATCTTTTCCTTGCGCAACAAGCAGAGTGTGGATGACGGCGCCAAAGTGCTGGCGCAAATAAAAACGGGCTTGTCGAACCCCAAGCTTAATTTACGTAAGATCTGGGCTCTTTCCTTGGGTGATGCTCTCTACAGAGATCAGGAGGAGAACGACGATGTGGTTGCATTCTTCCAATCGGTTCTTCCAGAATTGGTCAAATCGCTCGATGAGGCTATTTCGTCGCCGCTTTTGACCGTTTCCAACAAGGGCATTGCCTGTGCATACGTCGCCATATCGATCAGCCACAGATTCAGAACGAAGATCGAATTGGACCAAGCCAAAATCTTCAAAAAACCACTTGAAGATTCCTCCGACAGCTTTTCCGTGCTTGTGAGCCCGAAAGTGCTTGCTAAGCTCAAGGGCCTCGAGCAGAAGTGGGCTCTTCGTGCCCTTGTTGCATGTTTTGAAGATGTCGAAGAAAAATCTTTGAAGTTTGGTGGTGCTCTTCTTTACTTCGCCATTTCCGCTAATGTCTCCTTTGACGTGCGTATTGAAACCTTGGAAAAGCTCTGTGCTTTGATGAACAAGAGCGGTGAGAAGGCTAGTGGTATTGTTCTTCCCGCCCTCCAAGATATTCTCAAATCTGCAGAGGAACCCAGCCAAGAGACCACCGAACTCAACATCAACTTGAAGCACCTTGCCCAGGTTCTCAACGTGCTTGTGCAACAGATCGACCCAGACTTGGCCATCAAGAACCTAATTGAGGTTCTTATTGCAGCACATCACCCCAAGATTCCTGTAAAGGAGCAGTGGATTGGTGTTGCCTTGAGAGCTTCCCTCGATCCAGGCCGTGTGGTGGAGTCTCATGTTGATGTTATCCTCGACAACCTTCTTAATACCCTTTCCACGTCGCCTGTTAACGGTGATGTTTTCAATGCTGCCAAGCAGGCTTTTGTCACAATTGGATTTGTCAACCCAGAAGTTGCAGCGCCTAAAATCGCCGATGTTCTTGAAACCGGCTTCGACACAGCAGCATTGGACGAGAACGATACCACATCCATTGAGATCTGGAAAGCTGAGGAGGGAAATGTTGTGGTCGATGTTCTTTCCGACAGCAAGAAGAAACCCGAGGACAAGAACAGCAAGGATTACGAGACGAGAAAATGGGAAGAAAGCTTGACGAAGGAGCTTGCTCAAAAGAAGGGCGCTAAGAAACTCACCAGAGAAGAACAGCAGCTTGTTAAAGAGCAGATCGCCAAAGAACTGGAGATCCGAAAGAACGTTGAAAGTCAGGTTCGTTCTTACCTTTGTTCTTTCCACATTGTTCACGTACTTACCAAGGGACTAGATGTTTTGTCTGTCGGAGGCACTCGCTGGTTCTTGAATGCTGTGAATGGCATGCTCAATGTGGTGAAACATCCATTGGCTGCTAGCATATTTGGTGACTTCGCCATTAAGGTATTTATTGATGCGTCCCGCTTGATCCACTACAGACTTGGGGGCTTGAAGGAGATGACGGGTGTGGCCATATTGCGTGTTCATGATGTTCAGGGTATTCCTGAAAATTACCTCGAGCTCCCCTTGATTGAATTGTTGAGCAAGGTGCTTTTCAGGATCAAGATTTTGGCGGACGACTGGTTTGACAAGATCTCCTTCATTTACGTGTTGCCTATGCTCACGCAGATTCTCGTCCAGGGCCGTGATTTGGCACTCAAGAACTCGAAGAAGGGCCGTGTCACCTCCGAATTTGAGGAGGAAGACCCACAGGAGGAACAACTTCTCTTGTCTGTCGATATCATTTCCACTTTGGCGCAATGCTTCAGTGACGAGACCATCACCAGGAAGACCATCCTCAATTCCTTGCTTTCGTTGATGAAAATACCCACCAAGGCCAAGCTTGCTAAGGAGTGCTTCTTGACCATCTGCCAGCACATTTCCGTGTCGCTCTTGAAAGACGACATCGACCTTCTTTTGAGCAGTATAATCACGCCAGACGTGTTCGTGAAACACGCCGTTTTGCAGGGTATCGACTCGGAGTTTGACTTGTCCGAGGACTTGAGCTACTCAAACGAGCTCTGGATCACCACCCACGATAATGACGCTGCTGTTGCTGAATTGGCAGCAACTATTTGGGAGGACAACAAACTCGAGCTTGTTGAAGACTCCCCAAGAAGATTATTAAAATACTTCGGTGATGCCGACGCTGGCTTGCGTTTGACGGTCGCCAAGGCCACAGCTTCGTCGGTGGCATTCCTCAAAAGCAAGAACCCCGAAATCTTCAATAACTCGTTGGAGGACTTGATAACCTTGTTCTACGAAACCGAGGAACCTCCACCAGCGCCTCTTGACAAGTTTGGGCTTCCAATTACTAACCACGCTAGTCAGAAAGACGCCTGGGAGGACAGATCCACAGTGGCTTTGGCTCTCAAAGAAATGGCGCCAATGTTCGAGTCCAAGGAGTCCGTGGAGAAGTTGTTCTACTTTTTGGTGGACAGAGAGACGTTGGGCGACAAGGAACCATTTGTGTGTCAGGAACTTTTGGAAGCTGGTGTGGCTGTTCTCGAGCACCATGGCCGTACTCACGTTGAGCTGTTGATTCCAATTTTCGAAAAGTGCCTTTCTCAGAAGGACGAGGGCTCCAAGAAGCAAGACCGTATCAAGGAGAGCGTGATTATCTTATACGGAACTCTTGGCAGGTACCTTGACTCGCTGGACGACCGTTTGCGGATCATTGTCGAGCGTCTTCTTTCCACTTTGGACACCCCCTCTGAAGACGTACAGTATGCTGTTTCCGAGTGTATTGCACCTCTCGTGAAGTCCATCGAGCCCAAGTTGCAAGACCACCTTGACACTCTTTTCGACAAGCTCTGGAAGGGCCAGAGCCTTGCTATCAGACAGGGTGCTGCTTACGGTGTGGCTGGTTTGGTGAAGGGTGCCGGTATTCGCTCTTTGTTCAGCAACGACGTCATGAGAAACATCATGTCTGCTGCTGAGGACAAGAGAGGCGAGAGAATGAGAGAAGGTGTTTCGTTCGCTTTGGATTGCTTGTCCCAGAGTTTGGGTGCAAAATTCGAACCCTATGTGATCGAGGCGCTCCCCATCATTTTGAAGTCTTTGGGCGATTCTAGTCTGGCTGTTCGTGAAGCCACCGACATGGCAGCCCGTCAAATCATGAAAAGCTCGACCAGTTACGGTGTGAAGAAGATGATTCCACTCACCATCTCGCACATGGACGACATTGCATGGAGAACGAAGAAGGGCTCAGTGGAGTTGCTTGGATCCATGGCGTACCTTGATCCCACCCAGCTTTCTGCGTCGCTTTCCACTATTGTTCCCGAGATTGTGGCTGTTTTGAACGACTCCCACAAGGAAGTGAGAAAAGCAGCAGAGCAGGCTTTGAAGCGTTTCGGTGAGGTTATCAGAAACCCCGAAATCCAGGCCATTGTGCCCGACTTGATCAATGCCATTGGCGACCCTACCAAGCACACCGACCTGGCTTTGGACAAATTGATCAAGACGCAGTTTGTTCATTACATCGACGGACCTTCTTTGGCCCTCATTATTCACGTCATCCACAGAGGTATGAAGGACCGTTCGGCCTCCACCAAGAAGAAGTCGTGCCAGATTGTCGGCAACATGGCCATTTTGGTCGACAGCAAAGACCTTCTTCCGTACTTGAACAGTCTTGTTGCCGAGTTGGAGATCGCCATGGTGGACCCAGTGCCTGCTACAAGATCTACTGGTGCAAGAGCTTTGGGCTCTTTAGTGGAAAAGCTCGGAGAGGAGCAGTTCCCAGATTTGATTCCTCGTCTTGTGGATACATTGAAGGACCAGAGCAAGGCGGGCGACCGTTTGGGTTCTGCTCAGGCGCTTGCCGAGGTGATTTGTGGTATTGGACTCGCCAAGTTGGACGAGATGCTTCCGGACATCTTGAAGCTGGCTTCTTCGCCTTACTCCCACGTCCGTGCTGGCTTCTTGCCTCTCTTGCTTTTCTTGCCTGTCTGTTTTGGCTCTCAGTTTGCGCCTTACTTGAGCAGCATCATTCCTCCTATCTTGGCTGGTTTGGCGGACACCGACGAGGAGATCAGAGAGACTGCCTTGAAGGCCGGTCGTTTGATCGTCAAGAACTACGCCAACAAGGCCATCGACTTGTTGCTTCCTGAGTTGGAGCTTGGCTTGGCCGACCTGTCGTACAGAATCCGTCTTTCGTCGCTCGAGCTTACCGCAGACTTGTTGTTCCAGGTCACTGGTATTTCAGGCAAAAACGAGCTTACCGAGGAGCAAAGCGGTGTCAACCGTAACCTTGTGGAGGTGCTTGGCCAGGAGCGTCGTGACCGTATTTTGGCGGCTCTTTTCGTGTGTCGTTCCGATGTTACTGGTGTTGTTCGTGCTGCTGCAATCGATACCTGGAAGGCCTTGGTGGCCAACACGCCTCGTACCGTCAAGGAGATCATTCCAAGCTTGACGCTGATTATCGTCAGAAGATGTGCTTCCAGCGACGAAACACAGCGTGTTATTGCTGCCACTACCTTGGGTGAAGTTGTACGTAGAGTGGGTGCAAATGCCTTGAGCCAGTTGTTGCCCAGCTTGGAGGAGCTGCTTGTTTCTGGCGACACAGACGCCAAGCAGGGTATTTGCATTGCTCTTACGGAGTTGATCAACTCGGCCTCCGAGGACGCTTTGGTTGCTCACCAGGCCGTTTTCATCAGAATCGTGCGTGCTTCCTTGGTGGATGCTTCTCCAGAAATCAGAAAAGCCGCTGCCCAGGCATTCGACGCTCTTCAGAGCCAGCTCGGCAAGGTCGTCATCGACGAGATTTTGCCCAGCTTGCTCGAGCTCTTGGATTCCAAGGAGGACCTGGAAAACGCTCTTTTGGGTTTGCAGGATATCATGGAGACCAAGGCGGACATTATCTTCCCTATTTTGATCCCTACGCTTTTAAGTCCCCCCATCGACCTCTCCAAGGTCAAGGCTCTTTCGTCGTTGGCTTCTGTTGCTGGCCACGCCTTGTACTCCCGCTTGGGCTCTATTGTCAACACCTTGTTGCAGGCTGTTATTGATGCTAAGAAGAACGGCACCCCTGAGGAACAAGACCAAGTCAAGGGCGCTTTCGACAAGATTTTGTTGTCGATTGAGGACGACGAGGGCGTTCATCCTATCATGCAGCAGCTTATGTCGTTGGTCAAGCACCAGGACGCAGACAAGAGAGCTGCTGTCTGCGAACGTCTCGGACCTTTCTTCTCCAGTACCAACCTCGACTACTCCATCTACGTGCCCGACATGGTCACTCAGTTTATCCTCTCGTTGGGTGATAAACAGCCGGAGGTTGTGGCTGGCACTTTTGACGCATTGAGTGCTTTGGTTAAGGCTCAGGATAAATCCATGCTTGAAAAATTGGTCAAGCCAGCCCACCAGGCCTTATCGATTGCTGGTGTTAGAGACGAGGAGTTGCCAGGCTTCGCTTTACCTAGAGGCCCCAGCTGTGTGTTGCCTATCTTCTCCCATGGCTTGATGTACGGTAACGCCGAGCAGAGAGAGATGTCTGCTTTGTCGATTGCTGAAATCATTCTGAGAACACCAGCAGCTAACTTGAAACCATTCGCAACCACAATCACCGGTCCATTGATTCGTGTGATCGGTGAAAGAGTCTCTTCCGACATCAAGCTGGCTATCTTGACCGCCTTGAAGAACTTGTTGGTGAAGATTCCGCAGTTCTTGAGGCCCTTCATTCCCCAGCTTCAGAGAACCTTTGTGCGTTCGTTGAGTGACGTTTCCAACGACAAATTGCGTCTTGGAGCCGTCAGCGCTTTGGGCGTGTTGATCGAATTCCAGCCTCGTGTGGACCCCTTGGTCACTGAGTTGGTCCAGGGTACCAAGAACGCCGAGGACCAGGGTATCAAGACAGCCATGTTGAAGGCACTTTTCCAGGTTGTGGTCAAGGGCGGTAAGAACATGAGCGAGGCCTCCAAATCGTCTGTTATGGCATTGGTCGAAGAGGAAATCAGCACTGTCAGCGACAAATCCGCCGTTGCTTATGCTCGTCTTTTGGGTTCGCTTTCTCAGATCTTGTCGTCTGAGGAGGCTTCAAACATCTTGCAGACCAAGATCTTGAATAGACGCCACGACAGCGAGGAGATGAAGTTTGCCATTTTGTCAATCAACTCGTTTTTGCGGGACTCTCCCAAGCACATTTTTGAAACAGGTATGATCGATGAGATTGTGCACTTCATTGCGGACTGTTCTGACAATACCGTTCCCTACATTAGCGACAACGCCGTGATCGCCATTGGCAAAATACTCTTGCTCCATGGCCAGGTGGCTTCTCCTAAACAGGCCGGTGACGAAAAAGCGGCCTCCCCTTGGGAACTCCCCGAGCCTTGTATCAACAAGTTGGTTAACCAATTGTGCAAGTGTTCGCTTAAACCTGAGCTGAACTCTCCTGATTCCAGAAGATTGAGTTTGGTTGTGATGCGCACAGTGGCCCGTTTCAACCGTCAGCAGCTTGTGACACCTCATCTTGGTGAGATCGGACCTGCTGTCTTTGCTTGTTTGAGAGATGGTATTATTCCAATCAGGCTCGCTGCCGAAAAGGCCTACTTGGCGATCTTCAACTTGATTGATGATGTGGAAATGGAGGAGTTCAATACTTGGTTTGCTGAAGCTTCAAAGGGCCCCATTACCACCGTTGTTGGTGCTACGATTCAGCCCAGGTCGATTGGAGATTACACCAAGAGAGTTGCATCCAGATTGGCCAATGTGGAGAGAGAGAGATTGCAAGATGGTGGAGATAACGAGGCCCTTTTCAGTGACCGTTTCGAAGACGAAAACGAGGTTTGGGCCGTTGGTGGAAACTAGTAGATAAGGAATACAGGCGCAGCAAGAGCGCATAGCGCAATAGCCAATATACATAACGAACCGAAGTCCAATCCATAATTGAATTCCATTGAACAATTTTATTAAGCCATTCCGTGCGTCGTGTTCGATAGCACGCTAGTATACAGCGGACCTGATGGCCACTAACAAGTCTATAATGCAACCGAGTGATGGCCGAACCATCATATAATCCCAGATATTAACCTCTACTCCTCCAACACCCGCTTGAGCTCATCCGGAGTGCCTGACGAAAACTGCTGGTACGTTGTTCTCAACGGTTTGTTTTCCTTCATCAGCAAATTAGATGGCAAGTCGAGCTTGAGACTCCGCAAAGGCGGCAAATGGGTGCCGGAAGGCTGGTCCACTTGCATGGGAGACTCTCCCGATTCGCCAGACGCCAGTGCTGTGGATGAGGGAGGCGTGGTGTTCATCTGTCTGATGGCGACCGGGTTGGAGGTCTGTCTCTCGAGTATCGAAGAGGTAGAGTTGTTGGAAACATTACTGTGATGGCCGATCACGGGGGTCATGAAGAAACTCGATAAGTTGGTGGAGGAGTTGTTGGCGGAGATTATGGGCGTATTGGCCGTGGAGAGACCTAGAATCGGCGAGTTGGGCAAGGTGAAGTTGCCGGTGGGAGAGCTGGCACGGCTCTTCTTGAGCCGAGACTGGACATAGTCCAAATCCGAGTCCTCCATGATGTGGGATCTGGAAGGCGTGGGATGGTGGACTTGGCCTTTGTTGAGTGGGGTCATCTTCTGGAGAGCCAGAAGCGAGTTAAGATGCGATTTGGAGGCCTTGGCAAGCGTGGTGTAGCTGGAGCTGTTGGAAGGGCCCGAGTTGAGTGCAACGCTAGAAAGATACTGAAGGTTGTTGGACGAAGTTGAAGCGTTGAAACCGAATTTGGGCACCTTGCCGGAGTTGAAGTAGTCTGTGAGGGACGGGAGTGAACGGGAGTTGGGCGGCACTTCTTCACCAGCTGAAGGCGGCTGTGAGTGGGAGATCTTCTCCAAAGTCCGAAGCTCCTCGGTGGCAGCAGAGGCCAAGAGGTCGATGTTCATAGTGGAGCGCAGCTGCTTAGGTCTAGGTCTGATTCTGGCCGGAGCCACCCGGGGAGAGTTTTTCGGCGATGAAACCTCGTGCTTGAGCGGTTCCTCATGCTTGACCGGCGGAGACACAGCCTGGGCGGCGCTGGAGCCATTAGAGGCCTGTGAGCTCTGGTTCTGCGGAATTTGTGGAGTCTGTGGAGTTCTAGGGGAGTGCGGAGTTTGGGAGGTTTGGTCCTTCTGAGAAACGGCTCCGGAGGCGTGCCCTTTCTGGAGATTTGAAAGAGCCGGTTGGGCCGCCAGCTCAGGCAACGTCCCGTTTTCTGCCTTGGCAGGCACCTCTTTATGACCGTCTTGCGGAGACTGTGGAGTCTGGACTTGGGTGGGCTGCACGGGCACCAGGGCAAACAGCAACTCGGGGCTATTGGCCAGGCTGGATTTGCTGAGGTTCTTGTTCTTGCGGGAGTTAGGGTTGGTGTGGATCCGCAGGTGTCTGGTCAACTCGTCCGAACGAGAAAAGCGCTTGTTACAGCCCGGAAACAGACACAGATGGGGTTTTTCACCCGTGTGGGTCCGGATGTGTCTGGTCTGGTGCTCGAGCCGGTGGAAGGCCTTGTCACACATGGGGCACCGGTAGGGCCTCAGGGTTGGATCTTTCTTCTTTTCTGGTTTCAAGGACATCATGAGGAGAGAGCCAAAAGTGGCGACGGAGGGAGAAAGAAAGTAAAGCCTGGAGTGGAAAACCTCGTGGATGGCTCTTTTTTTGAATATCAAGGCCTCAAAAGCAACGGTGTTGAAGGCCTGGGAAAAGGATGTGGTTTCCTGGGGCGGTGCCGTTCCCCCGCACCGGACAGGTAGAGAAGAGCTGAGGCAGAAAACGGTGCACCCTGGAAAAGGCACCGGAGAAGAGCACGAGTTTGGGAGGAAAAGAGAAAAAAAACGTGTCGAAAAAAACCGGGGACTCCGGCTGTTTATGTACTGCTGCTTTTGAAAAGCGGGGGTCGTGTTGGTGGTGGTTTTGGCGGAACCTTGTTTTCTGGCTTTCCCCAGGTTAGCGAGCATTCTATAGGGCCCCAGAGCCGTGGAAGCCCCGAGCAGAGCCCGAGCACGCCCCAGAAAAAAGCATTTGAGAAAACGGAGAACCAGAAAAGTGATCCAGAAAAACACGATTTAGGCGAGGGGATTTTTTTTTAACACCGAATTTTCTTATCATTTGTTTTTCTTTTCCTCCACGGCATCTCCGGTATTTATGTCCCACTGTGCATTGAGCCCTTGGTAGCTTCTCTGCGTTGTACGCCATGAAATAATGCGGTCCACCAACGGCCGGGTCTTTTCCATTCGCATTTTTTGCCTGAGAAAAAAACACCACATTGCGGCCTCAGGTGAGCAGTTAAAAATCGCCTAATAAAATTTTATTTGGATAGGAAACTCTACCTCGCTCGGACCCCGCGTGTGGGTTAGCCGCTGTGGAGCAAGCAATGGTGCTGTGGGGGTCTCCTCATTAGTTGACGAGATGGCGTAGACGAGTAGAAGCAGCAAGAGTGGGAGAGACTTTCGGGCCTTTTTTCTATAGAACTCCAATTGGGTATCTCCATTTTGAATATGTGGATTTCCACCAATTATGGCTCGAAGCGTGCCTTGTGAATGGATACACGAGGATGCTGCACCATTCGGTATTTTACCGCCAGGCCACAAAACGGGCCTTTTGGGACAAAATGTGTGCGGTAGTAGAAGCCAGAGCAGAGAAGAAACGGAAGAAGTAGAAATTCAGAAATGGAAGACAAAAGCCCACTGTTTCTCGAATATTTCGTTCAAAAGCAAAAACATAAAAAAAAAAAAAACTACGATGAACCGTGGTGGTTCGGGGAACGGGCTTCTGTGAACGGGCTTCTGTTCCCCACGTAAGCAGGGAGAACCTGGAAGCTCACTATAGATCCCGCTCCAAAGTCATGTGGCTCCGTTGATAGATAGCAAAATCACAGGTATATTGTTCCACGGGATTGTGGATGTTTTCTCCATCTCCGTGAAATTGCCCCAGCCACAGATCCCAGTACGAATTATCCGGGGCGATCATTCCTAGAATTATTCTATTCCACTCTCCATGGACCCAGCTTATCAAAACCATCGCAACTGCTTATCAGCTGCGAACCCGGTTTTATCCGGGCGCTACCCTTGCTTATCTGACAATTAGCCTATTCAGAGTCGATCGGAAAAAGCCAAAATCACAGTCTGCCAAGCTCCGCTTCTCCGGAAGATCATTGTTGCTTACGCCTCAGGGGAAGAGCTTCCGAGGTAAGTATAACCGTCGGTGAGATTGCACAGCCGTTTTGGAGATGTAGGCCTGACGGAGAAATTAAGGTTTGGGAGAAAGCGCAACTGAGTTGTAGGCAAAGCTGGTTATTAGGCGGAGCTATGGATACAGAGATGCTCAGGGGCATGCCATTGTCCCGGATATTAGAATCTGCACCCATGAAGTGTCTTTGATTTGAGCTGGGGTTTACCAATTGAATTGGATTTAGTGGTTTTGGTCGATTTTCGTGATTGGAAGGGTTGTGAATGTTGGTGCCACACCTATCCGCTCGGCTGATGTGCCACATAGGTGAAGAGGACTGTACCACTATTACAAGAAGTCGGATATCAGCGTTGCAATAATGAATAATACTTTGAGTATTTCCCAAATCAGAGTACAATATTGGAAACGGGTGTATTGTGTTTATCTTCACCTCAACTCAGTGCTATCCACCCAAGAACTGCGAAATACTCCTAACTGACAACCCAATCCCCTCCACTAAATTGATAGATTCCAAAGCTACAAGATAAGAAGGATTTTACTAAAACTTCCTTCAAAAAAGACCCGGTTCCAATCTACCATTTCGCACACTCTTCCACTGTCACCACACCAACTCCACAACATAAGACCCCTTCTCCTGGGTATCTTTTCTGATATTCTATCAAAATCACCAATCCCATTGAATTCTGCATTTGTGCTGATCAGAGTCACCTTGACGCGTGCCTGGGCAGGGACCTTCCCGATCTGGCCTAGTTTCACCCAAGACTATATAAGGACGAGCACCCCCCGTTTTTCTTCCACACCCATGCTTATTCTTCTTCTTGCCACAACTGTGCTTGCTGCCAGAGTATGCTCCACCCGTAGTCACCAGCCACTTGCTGCTCTAACACCAGGTCAATCCCGAATTCGAGGATTGTGACGATTGTCAGATCATCACTACTGCCACCTCTCTCGCTGGTACTCTCACCTATACGGGTCCTGTTGATACTCAGGACACGCGTACTACCAAGGTGGACCCAACTACTGAAAATACCGAGCCCACGGAGACCACCGAGACTACGGAGCCTACCACTAATACACCTGACCGTACTACTCCTCCAACTACTCAACAAACACAGCCAGATACCCAAACAACTCCCACTAGACCAGCCACTGAAGGCCCAGCAACAACATTACCGACTACAACCGCTCCGCTGCCTACTTGGCTGGATTCTGGCCCAATCACCGAGGCTCCTTCTTCTGACTGGATAGTCTCGACTATCACCGTGGTTGTGCCCCTGACCTCCGTGGAGTCAGTCACGAAGTGCAAACCTAGTGTTCTGCTGAAGACCCATGTGAATATTTTGTCTACCTCTTTCACGGAAACGAACGTGTATACCGACTTGTCCACGTCTACACGAACGTATACCTCGAAGGTTCCGACCAGGGCCGGTTTCGACTTTACCAATGGCTCATATACTGGAATCACAGAAAGTTACTCTACTGACGTCCACACTAAGGTTCGAGCTGTGGTGACTATTATTGTCTCGCGGTGGGTGGAAAGTTCGGTTCAGCTCTCAACTACATACTCCTGTGAGGTTTCGAAGCGTACCTACACGGTCACTGGGGCAATCACCACGGAGACCACGCTTACCATTCCCAGGCATATTGAGACGACTACGGATGAAGGTAACGGGGCACCTGGTACTGATGGTGTTCCAGGCATCCCAGGCACCCCAGGTACCCCAGGCACCCCAGGAACTCCAGGCACCCCAGGAACGGATCAACGTCCAGGTACACCCGGTACTCCAGGTACATTAGGGCCCGAGACTTCAGCCTCTTGTGAACCTGCCACTACAACCGTCACCATCACTGAAGCTGGAATATGTGCTTTTTCCAACAGTGCTGGCATTTCGGCGCCGAGCCTCCTCGTCACTACAATCGTGGCATTTGCTATTCTAGCGGTTTTCTAACTCCCCCTTTTTCCCCATTTCGACCATCTTTAAGTGTTCTCAGTGAGACACTTCTTTTTGCAGCCATTACAGCCGCACGCACCCGGAACCTATATAAACACAAGGATCCCCCTCCCCTTGTCTTCTTCCGCTACAACTGTTTATCTTCGTCTTATTAAACCACTTTCGCCGTAAGCACACCATGTCAACATACTCTAACAGTTCCAAGTCAGAGCCCTTGAGCTCGTGGAATGCCAACGCCATCAACACCCAAACCACCTCTATGGCCAAACCGTCAAAAGCCTCTCTTGTTGCCACCCTGGTTGCAAAAAAGGAGAAACCTAAGGAAGCACCTGTTTGTACTGACAGCGAGGCTAACTTGACTACCGCCGAGTCTACTTCCAAATCCGCTAAGAGTAAGCCCTCTGCCTGTGTGTTCGTAGCCAGTCTTCTTCACACCAAGACAGATGCCGAGTTGTGCAAGGCTGTTACGGACCACTTCGATCAATTTGGAAACATCGTCAACGTAAAGGTCTTAAGAGATTACTCTGGACGGCCTTACGCCTTTGTTCAGTACGAGAAAGAATCCGAGTGTAAGGACGCCATTGCTCAGAGTCACAATACCATGCTCCATGGTCGTGCTATCCGCTGTGAAGCAGCCAAGGTCAACAGAACCATTTTTATCACCTCATTTACACCCATAAGTAAAACCGGCGTTGAGGAGACTCTCCTGGAGTTTGGAGAAACCGAGGTTGTGGTAGCCAGTGACCAACACGGTAGGATCAAACACACCAAGGCAGGCGAGCAATGTCGTTTCTGGTTTGTTAAGTTCTCGTATCGTGATGATGCAATTCGTGCGTTTGCCAGCTTGACCGACGACTCCCACTACCACGTCGAGTGGGCCAAGAACATCGAGGATCAGTGCTCGAGGGGAAGATTCGACAAGTACACTGTCTTTGTGGGTCAATTGAGCCGGCTCGCCACGCACAAGGATTTGGAGCGTCACTTTTCCCGTCACGGCACGGTCAAGTCGGTCTCGGTGGTCCACAAGACGCTGACGTCGTATGGATTTGTCACGTTTGAAAGTGAGGCCTTCGCTGCCAGTGCCGTCGCCAAGGACAACCACACCATGTTCATGGACAGAAACATCAACGTCCAGTATCGCGAGCTTAGCAATTACCCCAAGATGATCTTGTCTTCGGATATGCCGGTGGTGTTGGCGCCTCCTCCAGTCAATAGCCGGTTCAAAGCTGCATCCAGAGCCCAGCATGAGAGCGAAAACGCCCGCTCCTACAGCCCTAAGAGAGACTACTGTAGCGGCGTTGACCTGGCATTTAGAGCGAGAAGAACATCTCTGTACACCCAGTACAGGGACTACAAGGCCGACTGGGCTGATGCTGCAGACACCTACAGAACCTGGCCCAGATCGAGATTTGGCACCGGCGGACCGGAAGCCAACAGCGAAAAGAGCACACCTCGCTACTACGTGGTTGGGCCTGGCGGCAGAGCTCAGTAGTTCTGCATGTTCTCCTTCACAGTGTTTAATGAATCATGAATCGCCAAATGTGAGCCCGCGATAGTGCGTAGTACTGATATCACCTACTTACCACAGCACCATGCACAGCTGTTCCCTCCACAATTTGGCCCAAAATAGCTCGCCGGATAGCAGCAAAACACTCAGCTACCGATTAAGTAATGAGAAGTTATCGCAGCTTAGCGACCTTCGGCTCAAATCGCTCTATGACAAGAAACCAGATTACGCAGCCATCAGCAGCCAGCCGTGGAAGAACCTGCCCAAGTACTTCAAAAACGTGCTTATAACGGCATTGGCGCTTGTCAAAATGAGTATGCACGCTAAACTGGGCGGCTCCATAGAGATCATGGGCATGCTTACAGGCAAGGTCATAGGGACTTCCATAATCGTCATGGATGTCTATTCTCTTCCTGTGGAAGGCACGGAAACAAGAGTTAATGCTCAGAATGAAGCTTACGAATATATGGTCCAGTACCTAGACCTCATGGTCTCCGCAGGTCGGGAAGAACACATTGTGGGTTGGTACCATTCACATCCTGGCTACGGCTGCTGGCTCAGTGGAATAGATGTTGCCACACAAAGCCTCAATCAAAATTTTCAAGATCCCTATTTAGCCATTGTTGTGGACCCTGTGCAACTGTCCAACCAAGGAAAGATCGAGATTGGGGCCTTCAGAACCTTGCCCATGGAGTACGAGTCTCGAGAGGGATCGAAGGGAAAGAACGTCAACACCAGGTCAAAGGAGAAAATGAAAGATTTTGGCATTCACGCTGATCAGTATTACGCCCTTGATATTGAATTGTTCAAGAGCAAGCAAGACGAAGAGTGCATCAATGTGATCTTGAACAAGTCGTGGGCAGCGAATCTTTTTCATTCGGAGAACGCAGTGCAAGAATATGACAGGCGGTTAGTCGACAGAGTGGAGCTGCTTCTCAGTGATCTCTCTTTCGCCAGTGAGACCAAGGAGCTGAAGCTATTTAAGACCCACTTCGAAGCCTTGGTTCGTCGACCAGTGAAGAAAGAACCCTCAAAAGAATCCACAAGGGAGATATTTCTGTCTGGAGTGGGCCAGGGAGAGAGCGATGAGGAGATCGTGGGAGGTCATGGTGATGTGGACGAGGAAGACGAAGAGGATGATGGTGATGAAGACGAGCAGGATGACGAGGAGCAGGCCTCCAAGAACACCAGTGACCGAGAAGAAGGCGATGAGTATGAAACACGCATGGAAACGGAAGAAGAGCAGAGTATCGATGACGGTGAACCGCTTGAAATCGGAAATGCCAAAAAGCGGTTGCACAGCACCGAAGAGAGCCGAAGCAGCCTTAGAGAAGGAGATCGACAGCAGCAGTCCACTAGGAAACGGGTTGCAACGGGGGACGTGGAACTGAAGCTCAGCAATGAGCTCAAGGCGAAGACACAAAAGGCACACAGCAAGTTGATGGAGGACGAGCGTCAAGTGGCTGCGTTGGGCCATTCTGAGTTGACGCTGATGCTTGTGAAGCGGGCGCACAGGAAGGTGTTTGGGTGAGGAGAAATGTTCAGAAGTTGTTGAAGAAGGAGCCTTGTAAGAACTGAAATGACGAGGAGGTGGAAGCGCTCCACAGTATCGAAACTCGTCTTTGAATTCTAAAGCCGTCTCAATTCCCGTGCTACAAATTAAAGGCAAAATTCTTAGGCCATCGCACTTAAAAGAAACTCAAACAAGGCCCCAATCCTCGTATCTACACCCCATCGAGCTCCATTGTTGCCGCCTCACCCCTCGGTGCATACACCACACCACACTGGTC
This sequence comes from Candidozyma heveicola, assembly GCA_003708405.2. Taxonomy (NCBI): domain Eukaryota; kingdom Fungi; phylum Ascomycota; class Pichiomycetes; order Serinales; family Metschnikowiaceae; genus Candidozyma; species Candidozyma heveicola. The sequence continues at coordinate 73,423 of PPOB02000024.1, forward strand.
CCCATCCCAAAGATGCCAGGCCCATCTACCATTCATTGGATAAGTAGCCCAAATTGCATTTGGTGAATGTCAAAAGGTCAGTTGAAAAAAAAAAAAAAAATTCTTCCATCTTTGGTGCTCTAAGTTGACCCACCTGTCAATCTCTCTTGTCCAAATGGGTGCAAAACGCACTACACCAGACATCCCCAGTCTCCACACACCCACCACCAAACCACAAGGGCCCCCGAATTTCTGAAAAATTACTAAAGATTCCCGCCAAAACAGCGTCTAAATTTTTGATTCCCGCCAACCTCTCCAAATTTCCTCCCCCCGCTTGCCCAAATTGGCACACCTTCCTCTCCGGGCATCGCGGTTGCTTGTTCCTGTGCCGACAGAACAGCTTTTTATGGCGTTTTTCGCAGCGAGCAACACCCACAAGTACCGATTTGGAAGACATCACCGTGGAAACATGTCCAACCCGTTGGTCGACCGCATCTTGAGCAACCCGCTCACGTTTGTCGCCGCCAAAGCGCCCGAGAAAGACGCCGAAAAAGAGAAAAACCCGGCCTACATCGTGCTTGGTTCCAAAAAGAGCGTGCCATCGCATGAAGCACCAGTGTTGATGCCCAAACGAACCGTACGTGTGCAGCCGCGGTCCATGGCCGATGCTATTGCCGCCTACACGGGCAGAAAGTACTTGACCAAGAAGGAAAAGAAGGAGAAGAAGGAGAAGGAGAAGGCCGAGAAGGCTGTGGAGAGCTCAGACGAGTCGCACTACGAACTGGCTTCTGAGTTCCAGACCGACAGTTCGTTCCAGGGCTTCCGGAGCTCAGACGAGCCTGAGAAGGACGAGCTGGAGCAGGGCGATGCCGAAAGCACTGATTCCTCTGACGCCGAAGCCGAAGCCACACCGGAGGTAGGTTCTGCGAATTTGGACTCTGTGGAGCCGGAAGATGAGCTGGACGGGTCCTACAACGGCGAATCGGCAGAGGAGGAGGACGACGATGAGGATGAAGATTCCGAAGAGGAGGCTGAGGCCGACGGCGTCGCCCACGAATCTGGGGAGTCGGATGCGGACGTTTCTGACGCTGCTCCAGAAGATATGGCTCAGTTGAAAAGCGACCTTCTAGCGGACGCCCGCAAATCACCACCAACGTCGGAAATTCCTTCTCAAGAGCCCGAGACAGCCAAGAAACCCATCTCTGTGCCTAAGCACCCGGAGGGCCACTACAACATCACCGAAACGGCCCTAGACCGAGGACTGAACGGATCCTCCAGAATCGTGAAAAACTGGACGAAGAAGTTTCAGGGCAAGCACCCCGTGGGTCTTCTCAACTTTGGCGTCACCTGCTACATGAACTCGGCCATCCAGCTGATGGTCCACATTCCAGCGGTTCAGCACTACCTTCTAGAAGTGCTCGAGGGGAAATACGAGCTCCCCAGTAAAAGCGTCACCCACACAGTGGCCGAGCTCTCGAGCCGAATGTGGGGCTTCTCTTCCGGCCATGGTAAGGGCCCTCGCAAGTTTGTCAACCCCAAGAAAGTCATCCAGAGGCTTTTTGACATTAATTGCATGATGAGCGAGTGGCAGCAAGAAGATTCCCACGAGTATTTCATGAGCTTGATGTCACGGTTCCAGGAGGACTCTACGCCCAAGGGCCTCAAATTGAACGAGTCCATCATCTACGATATCTTTGGCGGCCTACTACAACAAGAAGTCACTTGTCGTGAGTGCAACACCGTTAGCACCACCAAACAGGAATTCTACGACTTGTCGCTTGGGCTCAACAAGAAAAGACGCAGCCTGGAAACAGAGGAGGTGCCCTGTGGTCGCTACTCCATCGACAAGAGCATCAACGAGTACTTCTCCACGGAAACGATCAAGAAAGACAAGGTCGATGCTTCCTCGGGCTACCACTGCGAGAAGTGTAAGAAGCGTACCGTGGCCACCAAGAAGTCCATGATTGAACGCAGCCCCGAAACCCTCATGGTTCACTTGAAGCGGTTTAAATTCAACGGCCTGTCGTCTTCCAAGGTCAAGCAAGCCATAGTATACCCCGGTTTCCTCGACTTGGGTCCTTACACCATGACACAGGAGTCCACGAAATACCAGCTTATATCGGTCATTGTCCACGAAGGACGCTCTATTCTGTCAGGCCACTACATCTGCCACTGTCTCCAGCCGGACGGTCTGTGGCTGACGTACGACGACGAGTACATCAACAAGACAGACGAACGCAAGGCCATGAGCGACCCTTCAGCATACTGTTTAATTTACACGAAGCTCACGCCGAAGGAAGAGGGCAGCAGTGAGGGTAAGAAGAGAAAGAGTCATAGAGGCGCCTCGGCGGCAAAGAGAGCCAAACACTAGCATGATAGCATTTAGGGTAATGAGAGACGGAGAAG
>PPOB02000024.1:75907-106536 GCA_003708405.2 Candidozyma heveicola
AGCCCAGCAGCTGCTCAGAGACATCGCTCTGCAACACTTTTTTTTTCGCTGCCCTGCGAGCTGGTTATCCAGATTTTTTGTGCTTCTTTGTTTTTTTTTTAGGTACGGAAACTCTCATTTTGGTCTATAAATGAAGTTTCTGTCAAAAAGACAAAAAAAAAAAAAAAAAAAATGATTCGTTTGCTCTTCATGGCAGAATTTGTTGGAAGCCCTCTTTTGATTCTGACTGAAGTAAATCTAAAACTTTTATTGGAAATGCTTCCCTTGGCGTGGGGCCTGCAAATATAGCAATGCTATGGAGTTAGTACAGCCGCATAAGAGTGGGCCCCAACACATCAGCTAATAAAAATCAATTAAATTTTACATTTCGAAATACCTAAACATGTTCTCATACACTTTCTGTTAAACCAAACCGAAGAGGAGTGACAGAATGTTGAGGAAACCACGCATGAAAGTTTCTTACTTGGAACCATTGAACCAAAAATATTTGATAATAAATAGCAATTGATTAAAAAAAGTTAAAAAAAATTACCCAAAGTCTGGAACGCCTGGCGCAAATCAATGCGCCTGCTTGGGTCATACGGAAAATGTGCAAATCAAATACATCTGGATGGGTGCAAAATGCCAAACCACTACACCTCCGCCTCTTCAATATTTAACCATGTAATTATCACTAAACCAACCTAAAAAGCAAAACCAAACAATGTATAGAGAATAAAAGGATATTTGGGGCTAGGCATCCACAAACACGTTGGGGTCTTCGTCGTGCTCGTCAAAGTCGTCCTTGACGGCCAGAAAACGCAGCGAGCGAGTGCCCAGCCCTAGCCGCTGCAGCTCGAGCTTGATATTAGCCTGGCTAAACTTAAACTCGTCCGAGCGTCTTCTACGAAAGGAATCAAGCAGCGAGTCTTCATCTGCCAGCGAGGCCAAGCTGTTAGCACTGGACCGGCGCCGGCGCAGCAGCCGGGCTTGTTGAAGAAGCGATGCCGTCAGCAGAAGGTTGGGAACCTCCCGAATGAAGGCCCGCTCCACCACATACTTGCCTTCTTTGTAGGCCTCAGCATACGCCGCCAGTTTCTTGTAGTACCAGCCCAAACGGGTACGGCATTGGGAGCAGCGGACGTCATTGACAATGTATACGCCGGTACGGAACTGTTTCTCCTGGTCAGGGCCTTCGGGCTGGACATTAATGAGTCTGTCCACCAAGTAGGCGTGGCCAGAAGCTCCGGTGAACTGGTCAGAGATAACCAAATTTGAAAGGCAGAGGTGCGTCAGGCACTCGTTGCATACGAAGATCTTGTTGTTCTTTGAGTCGTAGGAGGTGTTTTCAAAGAACTCGGTGGCCTTCAACCCCATGGTGGTTGTGGGGTTGAAAGGCGGGACTGGGGTTGGGATTCGGGGCCTCTAGTCGCAGACTATGAGGAGTGTAGGTCTGAAGGGCTAGCACTGGGTTTTGGAACCGCTGTGTTAGGAGGAATTCAGAAAACGTCGCTTTCAGCAGATGTAAGACGGAGGCCACTAGTCAACTGATAGCCACGGGTCTGATAGCAGGGTCCGATAAGGAAGCAGGGGTATAATGGGAGCTCTGAACCTGTAAGGATAGATTATTGGTTCAGCTGGGGGGGCGGTCTTGCCAGAATAGTGAAAAAAGATGTAGTAGAAAAATACGTTGTACGACCGAATTGCCATAGCTGTGGTAGGGGGCCCAAGTGCAGAGGCATAAGCACGCACTAGGAGTCATGTCGTAGTCAGGCGCTCGCAAAAGTATATAAGCCCCGGCAGCGCCAGGTGTATTTTTAATCTGTACTACTTTTCTTTCGCTTTGTTTTTTTATTCTTGCTTCTTTACCAATTGTCTTTTGTAGTGCTGGGGCCCCGGCGTGGTGGGAATTGTGGTGGCCTGGTTCGTCATTAGATTTCCTAGAATGGCCAGGCCTGAGACATGGGAGACATGGCACAAAGTGAGAGTGGCAGGCGGAAAACGACACGTATTATTTTTGTTTTGTGAAACCGCTGATGGGGGAATTTGCCACCGTATTTTCATTCCTAATGGAAATCACCCCTGCTACCGCCGGCTATCTCTGCCTTCCACCACCTGTTGCGGCATGTCGCGGTTGCGAAACGGGGCTAACGGCCTAGCTGATATCGCACAGCGGGTATGGAAACGGCCTGTTCCGGAGCTGGGTTGCCCTTGGCCCCGAAAAGGCATTTTGGCCAAAACGACATTTTGCGTGGGATTCCGCAGCCTTGGTCTGCTTCTGGCGCCAGGCCCAATTGGTCAACCTTATTGGTCGCAATTTGTCTCATGTTGCTCAGTGTACATTCTGGGCTCATTGTGCTACTCTTTGCAAATGCGTATGTACATGGTCTATTTAGGGAAAGGGCGGTTGCAATCTGGTGCGCCGCCCTGCTCCTCTGCAAATTGTGTTCCGTGTTCCTTTTTACATCAGGCCTCTGATCAAGCTTCTTGATCGTCAGGGTCACCTCTCCTCACTGGGCCTCCCCTCATGGTACTGTGGTCCGACATGCTTCCTGCCTGGTGCCTCACCACCTGTAATAGGATTGCACCTTGAAGTTGAGCGGCTCGTTGTTCAACAACAGGCGAGGCTTGGCTGCAAGCTGTTTCTGCTCCTTCTCCCACGCAAGCCTCTGCTTGGTCTGGCGGCCCTTGAGAATCGCCTTGAGGTGCACCAGCGAGTGGTGGATAATACCGGTTCTTCCACGGCCTTTGATGTCCGGTCTTTTCTTCCAGTCTCCGTCCGATCCGACCCAGAGCGCCTGGATAAATGCCTCGTCCTCCTCAATGCCCTGCTCCTTGGCCTGTTGGAGCCCGCGCTTGAGCAACTTCTCCAACTCCGTAGACATCTTCTTAGGGTTGAAATGCAACTGGTTGATGGCCGTCTTGACGTTGTATCCACGCACAAAACGGTTCACCACGGTAGCCTTCTTCATCGACGACTTGATGCGGTACGACTGGATGTACACCGTGGGCTCGAGAATGTCGATCTCTTCCTGGCTGAGCTTGGCCTTGTATGCTTTTTCGCCGTCGTGGACAATGGTGTCGTTTTTGAAGAAGCCATTCTGTGCCACGTTCAACTCAAAGAGTCTCCTCTTGAGCGGGCTCACAAACTTATCGCTTCTGAGCTGCTTCTCTCTGGCCTCCGTGAGGTAGTATTCTTGCAATTTGGTGTCGTCTTTTGGTGCAACAGGTCCGTCGCTTGGTGCAGCTTCCTTCTTTTGGGGCACTTCCTGTTCCTTCTTGGTGATATCACCAAACAAACTGCCCTGTGCGAGCTGTTTGCTGGTATGATGAAGTGATCTGACAATATGCGATTGGGGAGTCGCAGAAATGCTAGCCCGTAGCACGGGACTGGATCTGGAGACCAATCCAAGCTGTCTGAACATGGTGAATCGGTTTTTATGTATGGTGAGAATGTCCCCAGAAGACTTTTTCGCTGGATGTACCGGTGTGTACACGACCCTGGATCTAGAGAGATTCGAAGTCGGACAAGAAGGCTCTGGTGGCTTAAATATAGGAAGCAGATGGGTATATGTTTTAGATTTAGCTGTATTTCTGCTCTGGTTCAGTTTGCTGGTGCTTTCTAGGCGGGTCTGCGGTGAAAAGTGTCTCACCAGATTTGCATTCCAACGATCCAAACGTCCTTTCAAACACCTAGATCAAAAGCTGTGTCCCCGTGGCTACGTGGCTGGATCCCTTCATCGTATGTGTCTGTATTATGCTGTATTTACTCGTCGTCGTAACCCTTCAAGTTCTTGTCTCTGGGCCTCGTAGGCAATGGGTACACCAATGGAATGGGCTCGTGGTTGGCGTAAAGGAACTTCTGTCTCAATGGCGTGGCCAACAACAAGAGTGGCGCCAGGACTCCCAAAAGCACAGAGAAGAAGAAATGTGGTTTGGTATGAGCGTGGTAGCGGGCCCACTAGGATGTTAGTATTCGTCGGAAGGAGAAAATTCTTCAGGCATGGAGCGTCTTTCTTAGGAAGTACATACTCTAATAGGCTGCTTGTAGTACACGGGGTAGTCGCCCCAGACTTTGTCAGTAACACCCATAGTTCTTGAGTTTACTGTTTTATGAATGAGAAGTCGCTAATTGGTTGGTGCTGGTGTATGGGTGTATACAGATCCACCAGGCACATTGCATTCACCAGTTCTTGGAGGTGTTATTTTTTTTTTTTTTCTAATTGTTCTTTTTTTCTTTCGATCAAATGATTATTTTCCGACTTTATAAATCTTTTTCCATCCGGGGTTACATAGATCAAGGCTCGTCATAACCTGGCCTCATCTGTCTCAGGAATATCGATCTAGCAGAATTGGTAATAATGAAAGATCCACACATAACGATTGCTTGGTTATTCATACGGTGCTTTGGAAATTTACGAAGCCAGCTTTGTTCTGACTGGCTTTGAAATCGCTGGATTAAGGTGGAGTTATGTAACTCTCGTTCATTCAATTTTTCAACGCTATCGCTAATTTCTGGTCATAGACAAGGGCATTGAGGGCTTGGATGCCCCTTGTTTACTTTCTTGAATGCTTTTTAGACGCTTTTCGTATTATTGAGAATTGCATCCACAACATCTAGGCTAGGATGAACCATTACCATGGATCAAACACCTCTGTAAAATGCAGAGATGGTGATATCCACAACAACCAACGGTGAAGAAGAACATCAGGTATCGTCGAGCCCACTATAAAGCCGCCACCCAGCCGTCCGCTACAAGCCAAATTCTCTTATAAACTATCAATTGCCCTACTTACTAACACCATCTATCAAGCAGTTCTCTTCTTGGCTTTGCTCTTGGCCTTGGAGCGGGTCTCAACGCCAGTGGAAGTAGCCTCAGGGGCGACCTCGGCCTCCTTAGCCTCGGTAGCCTCCTTCTCCAAGAACTCCCTCTTGATCTTGGCGTCGTACCACTCAGCGTAGTACAAGCCAGCCTGAAGAATAAGCACACCCACCAAGGCAATCACAATCAAGAATTGCGATGCAGCCATCACGTTGATGCCGGTGTTCTGGTCAACCTCGCCCCATTCGCCAGTGAGACAACTGTTGATACCGATTCTCAAGTTGGTCAAGTAGATAACGATGCCCGCCATCATCAAGCCCAAGGTACCGTACTCAAAGTACTTTGCGTCGTCCAGCGGCTTGTACAACTTGATGAAGCAGCCCGAGAGGCCCAAGAAGATCACAACATGGAGAATGTAGTGAAGTCTCATGGGGGCGTTGGCCCAATTGGAGTAATGAGCCAACGATCTGGCAAAACCCTCAGCGTCGTATGTCCACAAGGTGTTGTAATCATACGCAGTGTTGGAGTATACTACACCGAGACCGAAGGAGGTGGCGGCGATAATGAGGCCCGTACCCACGGGAACTAAGTCTTTGTAAGCCATTTCTGAGGAGTTGGAGTTGTCGAATATTTCTTGGTGGTGAGGAATTGGCCTCACATGCACCCGTGCACCACAAACGGCACTTCCCATCCAGGGACAATTGGGTGGAAGTTTCGTGGAGATCTATAGAATGCCTTCTGTTAGTGTTCTTTTGTGGTGATCTCAATAATGTCAACATTGAGGACATTGTAAGATTGAAGGAGTGCGCCGTAAGGGTGGATGCCTTTCAAGATTTTGCCATTGATCACCTGGCTAAAATTACCTTGGTTGCAAAATTCAATGAATTTGCTTGATGTGAGCTCAATTGGTACATAAAGAGCTAGAGTAATTATTTTCAGCGATTTTGCAAGGCTTTCTAAGCGTGTGGGTGGTGTTTCCACCTGAGGCCTCTGGCTCATCTTCCCCGTAAATAAGCACACTCTCGGGCGATAACGGAACCACGGGTATCTTTGAAATGGCAAAAAATACCTGATTCCATCGACATGAAAATGAGCTGATCCCGGTGCCCTGGCGCTATCTCAGGCGTGCGAATGATCATCGCTACTTTGAGCTTTCTGGAATCCAAGAAGGAGAGTGGCCAAAGAAGGATTAGAAAGCCGCTGAAAGTCCTATAAATCGTACAGATTAGGGAAGCTTCGAGTGGCCTGGCTCGAGATGGTGTATCTTTCAAATGCGTATTAGCTTCCTGCTCGGCTAATCGTAATGAGACTAGGACGTTTCAACAATGGAATCAATTTCTGTAGCTTAGAAGCATGAAGCCAAATGAAGCCGAAGTGTGGATTCTTTATTAAGAAGAAAAAAAGCTCTTTCGAAAGTGACAGGTCGTGTAATGAGCTTGAAGATTCTATGGCACCGCTGCTAACGCCTTGACGAAACCCCATTTAGGCGATTACAGTCCAGGCCAAAACACCCTTTTCTTCTGATTTTCGCTTGTCTTTATCCTTTAATATATAAATGTACACACTGCTTGCTTCATTCTAAAGAACCCTCCTCATGCAACTGGCTGCAACTCTCAGTGTCCACAGATCCTACAGCTAGATCCCCGTCGCCAAATCCTAGTACTCAAAATTCACCATAACCGTAGTTCAAACCCCACCGAAATTTCCATATGACAACCCCATGGCCAAAAAAAACCCTACTTCTTTCCCTTCCAAATGTCTAGATACCACCATCTAGTGCAGAAGACCTCATCGAACCAGCCGCCAGGGGAACCAAGAACAAGCGACCTCGGCCACCGTGACAACACCTTAGAAATCACCAAATCACTCAAAACTAACCTCCAACCCATAAATCCCCATTCCCGAAAATCCAACGCCCTACTCGTCACCCTTAACCTCGACTACATCTTTTCGCGCACAATTGACCTTTTCTCTAACTTAACATGAGAGGCATCAAAGCAGTCGTGGTAGGCGACGGCGGCGTCGGCAAGACGTGTCTTCTTATCTCATATACAACGAACACGTTTCCCAATGACTACATTCCCACCGTTTTCGATAACTACCTGGCGCTGGTGATGGTGGATGGAGAAGCGATAAAACTCGGGTTATGGGACACGGCTGGCCAGGCTGAATACGACCGCTTGCGCCCGCTCTCGTACCCACAGACAGAAATCTTCTTGTGTTGTTTCTCGGTGGTGAGCCCGGACTCGTTCCAAAACGTTCGGGCCAAGTGGATTCCCGAGATCTTGCACCACTCACCGAAAGACATTCTTATCGTGCTTGTGGGCACCAAGGCCGACTTGAGAGACGACTTGCACTTGCTTGACGAGTTGGCTGTGAGAAAACAGAAGCCGGTGACCACGGAGCAGGCCGAGAAGTTGGCCAAAGACGTTGGTGCTGTGAAGTACATTGAGTGCTCTGCTGCGACACAGCAGGGCGTGCTGGAGCTTTTTGACTACCTGATTAGAGCCGTTTTGAACCCACCGCTGCAGGCGCCTGCTCCGTCCAAGGAGGCCCCCGTGGCTGCTACGGGTCCGTCGCTAGAAAGCGGCAAGAAACGCAAAGTGCGTAAGGCGAAGAAGTGTGCCATTTTGTAAACTACTACGTTCGTTTCGCTGGCGGGGCTGAGTTGTACTATTTAGAGCCTGCGGGCTATTAATTGCAGATGCTTATACTCGAAGTATTGAAGGCTATCTACTTGAGGAGGGCTGCTCTGGCGGGATGCATGGCTGGCTGTCCTGCCTTGGGCACCTCTTCCGTGGCCTCCTTCTTGTCCTTGTTTTCCTTGATCTCCTTGCGGATTCTCTCCCGACGCTCCTCCTCTAGCTTGTCGTTTTTCTCCTTCAACTTCTGCTGTCTGGTCTCGGAGTTTCCTCCTCCTCCCACAGTGAGCTCCACGTTGATCTTTCTGTTGCGCAACGTCGACTTGTGCATGCGGAGGGCGAGCTCCATTTTACTCTGGATCTCGCTGTTGTCGTTGTCAAACTCTAGAAATGCAATCCCCTTCTCCTTTCTGATCCTGATCCGGTCAGGATTGGCGTTCTTGAAGTGGGACACCAACTCGGCCTGCTGGATGTCGTAGGGGAGATTTCCGACAAAAAGAAGGAACCGTGGGCCCGTGCCGCCGTTGACACCTTTACCCTTCTTGCCTCTTCTTGTTTTTCTCTTTTTCTTGGGCTGCTCTTCCTCCTCAAGGGGTCTTTTCAGGGCATTCTCCTTCTCGGCTTCTTTCTTCGCTTCGCTCTCCTTCTCCTTTCTCTCTTTCTTCTCGGCAACTTCTGCTTCCCTGTCGCCCTTGGATTTCCTGAACAAAAGCGATTTCTGCTTCTTTTTACTCACCTTCTCTTCTCCCATGGTGTAGTCGATGCCCATCGCATTTACGCAGGCTGCGCATCAACACTGCTACTTCTTGAGCCAACACGATTTCTATTTTGTGCAATTACTGTCTATGAAGAAAGAGGAGTCTTGGGAACTGTCTCAGGCGCTGGCTCCGAATACGGGTCCAAATTCTGTGAATGACAAGGAACCCACTGCAAAATCCCCAGTCAGAAGGTGTAGATCTGGCGAAACAGAGGATGCTTCGGCAGTCAAACGCTGCAAACAGGAGCAAAAGGAGGCCGACCAGGAAGAAACCTCTCGTGGCAGGTCCAAAGAGCGTGTTCCTGTGAGAAATGTTGAGCCTCCTGGTGACGTCTCCCTCATGGGATGGGAGGTGAAGTCCAACATCTTGCCGAAGCGAAGGTGATTTTCGGACTCATCCCGCTGAATCTTTTGGATTGATTCCTCAGGCAGCATTCGTGAATCCAGCCACAATTCCCCAATAAATTGTCCTTTTGGGCACGCAGTTAAAAGGGACCAATTCTTAGTTCCCGTGGATCGGGTCAATCAACATAGCCACTTATGACTTCTGTGTCTCATTGTAGAGATCTTCGTACATGCCCTTGAGGTTGTTGTAGGCACTGGACACCTTGGCGAGCTTCTCCTCGAGCTCCTTGACCTTGGCACCGTCATCATTGTCTGCCTTTTTCTCTAACTCTTTTTCATTTATCATGTCCCGCCTGAACAGATCCTCCGCCTCAGCAACCTCATCAAGCCAGTCTTCCATGGTCTCCTTGGGCTCAATCCGTCCAGTGATCTCCATGGTGATTACGTGTTCCTCGGGCTTGCCCGAAAAAACGACTCTCTTGAGCGGCTGCAAAAGACGGTGTTTCTTGTCGAATGACTGGTGCTTTTTGAGAAGACCTTCAGTGTGTGTTTCCACACGGAGGTATGCAATTGGCGATTTGCAGGGTGTGAACGCCTTGATCACCTGCTTTGTGAAAACATCACCCACAAAAACCTGACCGGCGGTGTCGCCCGAAATTATGCTTGTGCCGTCGAGAGAAGTGGTGATTCTGGTAGGGTGGTTGGTGCCGTTTTGGTGGTACACGAATGTCTCCCTGTGCTCTGGGTCCTCGGCCACAGTGACGACTTTGCCGGTGCCCACAAGATTGTCAAGCGTATTGGTGATCTTGTTAACCACATAAAGCGGGACCAGGCGAATGGTTCCATCTGAAAGACCAGCGTAGATTGCCCTATCGGCACCATCCCGAGAAATACACTCGACTGGCGATGAAAAGACAAACGTGGAGAGCGCCGCCTTGGCCACAATGTTGTACATTCTCACCGTGGAGTCCTTAGACGAGGTGTAGATTTTGATATCGTGCGGTATTGGGGAGTCAGACACTGCGATATCGGTGATGGCCAATGTGTGGTCAGAGAAGGTAGCAAAAGGTTTTGCGTTCTCCTCGTCAAACGACACCAAATCGGCTGTTCTCCACACCATGACCCTGGAGTCCAAGCCGCCTGTGAAGCAGAAAGCACTGTTCTTCGAGAACCTGATCACTGAGATGCCCTGGTAGTGGGCATCTTTCACACAGAGCAAATTGCCCAGCGCCAACTCCCAGATATACAACTTGCCTGATTTGGATCCCGCAGCAAGCAACCATGGAATGTGCTGTTTGGGTTTCTCATAGAGGATCCCGTCTTCCATTCCGTCTATAATCTCAGGGTGCTCTGCCAAAGCCAAACACAGCATGCTTTCCGGAACAGGGAACTTCTGGTCCACGCTTTCTTTGCCCCACGAGTAGCAATTAATCAACGCCTTGTCCTTGCCAGCAACAAAGAGTCTTTCTCCTGGACCCATGCCAGTCAAAGCACCACCGTTCAAAGGGCAGTCAGCGTTTCTGAAGGAGGCGTAAGCGCTGGATTTATGCACGGAGGCCGCTGCTGCAAGCGACTCCTTCAGCTGCTTATCCTCCGGGTCGCCTTGCGTCACGTAAAATGCCACTTCGTCCATGAAAAGAGAGTTGGTGATGGTGGTGTGTATACTGCGATGAGATGGAGATGGGGTAGTGAAGAATGTATGCCTAAGGTGAAAATTTATGGCGAGAAAGGGAATTGGTTTTTTGGGGAGATTGTTGTGGATTTGAGTTTTATTCAGATTTCGTTGCTCTTCTGATTTGGTAGATTTGAGGGATGTTTGGGGGACTTCCCATATTGGCTGCGAAAGAATGGTGGGCACTGTAAGTAGCATGGAGGTGTAGATTAAAATGTTGAGTCCGCTTGATCTTTTATAATAGACCTTCTTTCAAGAGAAATGGTCTGTAATCACGCTTTCTCGAGATGATGCGTTGCAAGTACAGATGGATTTTACGTCTGTCTGGCTCATTGAAATGATCAAAACTAGTCAAGATCAAATGGCTCCATACCACAGCTTCTGGACTTAAATCTACTCCCTTGTACCGCTTCAATAAAATTTAAAAAAAATTGTCCCTCCATCTCTGCGCAACTGGGCTTGACATCAACTCCACTTAAAACTGACACAGCATGATAAGCCACTACGATATTCAAATCTCCCTTCATCCCTTTTCATTATTTATTTAGGAGTGCAACCCCATCATATCGCTTTCATCTAACACGTATCACGCCTCTACGTTACTAACCTCCTGCCTTAGTCACTTCACCAGTGGTCGTACCTCGACGAGTACGTCTTGGAAGAAAAAAAAGTCAAATCACAAAAAATATCCTGTCAAAACTTTTCATCTAGCAATTCAAACAACAAAGCCGGAGTTATTGCCGTTTTGACGCGTCTTTGATGGTGCTCTCTATAGGGCAATAGCCTCTCAGCGAGATACTCTGAGACCACTGAAAAATGCACCACAGAAGCCGTAATCCGTAACTACACTCGTATCCGACTTTTTTTGGCACCCCAAAATTCGGAATGCCTGAGTTTTGATTATTTTCCCTCCACTACTGGCCCGTCAGCACTGGCTGCAAAATGCCACTCATACCACCTTCCTCACTTCACCAGACACCAGCCACCACAGGAGCCGACCTGCCCGAAAAAAAAAAAAAAAAAGAAGGAGAATAAAGATCAGAAACATTTAAACTCTCGAAATACCCCAAATCCCCCACATCCACCATTCACAAAACGCCCGCCGTACCTGGACCTCTTCAGACCCAATCCACCTACCGTGCACACCCGTTCACCATATCCACTACGCCTTTGAACTACTTCTTCTCCGTACCACCACACGATGCCTATTGATATTGTGTCCACCGCCGTGTTTGACGGACCCCAGGCTATTCCTGGCTGGCGCTATATCTCCACTTTTGGTCCTGCGCTTGCTGTTGCTGCTGCTACGAAATACTACTTTGCTGGTGCTTCCAATGAGTTCAAACGAGAGTTGCATGGAAAAGTGTACATTATCACCGGCGGCACGTCTGGGCTCGGAGCAGCACTTGCTCATGAACTAGCTTTGAAGGGCGCCCAGCTCATTCTTTTGTCCAGATCCACCGATGACGCGTGGACGGTCGAGTTTATCGAAGACCTCAGAGATAAAACCAACAACTTCATGATCTACGCCGAGCACTGTGACTTGAGCCTGCTTCATCTGGTTCGTCTTTTTGCCACCAAATGGCTCGACAACCAGCCTCCTCGTCGTTTGGACGGTGTGATCTGCTGTGCCGCTGACTGTGTCCCCAGAGGTAGAAGCAGACAGTACTCTGTGGACGGCGTGGAAAACCAGCTTGCGGTGAACTACTTGGCCCACTACCACTTGCTCACTCTCCTCAAACCATCGCTTCAGGTGCAGCCGCCTGACCGTGACGTTAGAGTGGTTTTGACTACCTGTACTTCTCAGGCAGCAGGCCAGATAGACAAAAACGATATACTTTGGGAGTCTCGCCTGTACCCGGACAACGCTCCTTGGAAGGTTTTCGGCACGTCCAAGCTCTTGTTGGGCATGTTTGGCCGTTCATTCCAGCGTTTGTTGAATGAATACGAGAGAAAAGATAAGGCGCCATGCAATATCAAAGTCAGTATCGTCAACCCCGGAATCATGCGGTCGCCCTCGACCCGCCGCTTCCTCTCGATGGGTACTATCTGGGGCTTGTTTGTCTACATTCTTTTGTACCCCATTTGGTTCATTTTTTTCAAAGACGCCGTCCAAGGCTGCCAGTCGCTTCTTTTTGCAATCTATGCCCCAATGTTGGGCGCTCAGGATGGCGGTAATGTTATCCAGGAATGCAAGATCTTGACCAAGACCAGGCCCGAATTGACGGACGATGTGTTGCAGGACGAGGTGTTTGCTGCTACTGCCGGCGTAATTGAGAAGTTGGAAAAACTGTCTGCGATAGAGAGGAAGAAGCAGGAGAAAAAGCTTGGACTCGACAAGAAGAAGGCCGAGGAAGAGAAACAGAAAAAGGAGGATGTCCATGAGAAGCCCCAAAACGAAGAGGAGTTGCAGTACAAGTTGGATGCGATTCGGAAGAGTATGGGCATTCTGTCCCAGCAGCAGGGCGACTTGCCTCTTTTCCCAGAGGAGGGAGTAGAGCAGGCCAAGAAGGCAGCCAATTCGACTGGGAAGAAGCCCAAGGGCAAAGCCAGGAAGAGGTAAAGGTGACGATGGTAAGTCGAGCGTTGACGAGTTGGCAGGTGCATCTAATGGCTGCAAAACGAATGGTGAGCTGCCCTTTCCCGTGATGTTTGATTTGTGATAGTCAGACAAGTTCGTTTATGTGTGCTTGGCCACGTCTGTTCACTGTGTCTGTCTGTCGCTAAGCTCTTCCCAACTATGCCTGGTTGGCCACTAGGAGGATGCTAAATGTGAGCAAGTCCGAGCTGTACGTGCATAATTGGCTTGGCTCTCATTTGGAGCCAGGAGACAAGATAGGGAACGGCATTGTCCATACCCCACAATGGCCGGTCATGATGGTGCGAAGTGACTCTGAACCCCGGAGCTGACCGTGCCGACACCGACCCGTGAGTTGAGCTTTTTTTAGAGATTATAGATTACTGGACTGCTCAAGGGAAATATCATGTCAGCCAAACATGGGAGCTGGAGCCCACGTAATATGCGCTGTAGCATGACTGGCTGGCCGACTGCGATCATTAAGAGCTTCTAGGATCTCTTGTTTTTGAAAGATACTGTAATTGGCGTCTTAGTTTGTTTGTGGAGCATTTTCTTGGTTGCGGAGCTTTTTCCTATGATTTGAATATGCCACGGGGTTTGCAAATGGGTTTTACATGTCAATGACTGGTGTCGATACTGAGACTGAAGTCAAGGTAAGTGCCTTTATGTTATCAGAATAAAAATTGATGGTTTTTCATGGGTTAGACGTAGTGATGGATTGGAAAATTGCCGTCTCTCGAAATCTAACAGGCGTGATGATGGCCAGAACTCGTCGAATTCAAGTTAGCGGGCCATGCAAAGTAAAGTTGCCTAACAATTTTTTTTTTTTTTTTTGCTTGATTCATCTGATTACTATGGACATGTTCTAGATCAGTAGAAGTCAACGACGTTTTAAAGACTGCCATTTGAGCGACTCTCTTTCAAGGTCTGGCAAATTCGTCAATGGCACTTCGTTTGTCTCCAAAAAGCTTTCAAGGCAGGATTACTGAAAATGCCTCGATAGCCTCAATGGGACAGTCCCTTGTTGATGTATTAAACGCTTCTTCGGCAGTTATTCTAACTCCGGGTTGGCTTTTCATGAGCTCCCACGAGAATATCCTCTCTGGCTCAATTGGGGAGGCCATGGCCGAGATTCAAGCATTTTGAAGGTCTCGTTCGATAATCTCCCCCGAAGTGTCCTCTACGATATCAGGAGCATAAATCGCCAGAGTCTCTCAGCGATTGCAAGAGAGGTTTCTCAAGATCCTAAATGCTGGAGAGAACAAATTCATCCAGCGTAATAGTCCAGACCCGAGTAGATGATCGCTTCTGTCTTTTACGTCTCTGTCATTTCACTGTCAACAAACAGGCTCCTCCCATAAACCAATCCAGTGGACCATACTCTCGTTGAGCTCAACCGTCCATTTGCAGCCAACCGGACTGGCCTTTTTTATTAATTTTTTTATTTTTTTTTTTTTTCTTTGTTATTGACTTTCTCCAAATAATGCTGCCATTGAATTCACGCCAATCATATCCCAAAGACATCAATGGATCTCCCCCACGCCTACTAAGTACCATGGCACTGAGAACGCAGTGGGGCAGTAGAGACCGAGACAATGCCACTACATGAGCCACTCACAAACCGCCCATAGTAAAAACCTCACAGCCCCGGTTTTCAAAACCACCCTACAACTACGATCCCCAAATCACCGGTTTTGGAATCGCCCTACTAACCAGCGCACCGGCACTTCAGACCTCTCCATTCAAGTCCCCACGCTACCAAGGCCATCTCACAAAATCAAAAAAAAAAAAAAAGAAAGCCTCCCAAACCAATCAAAGCCACCACACAAAAATCGTCCAAAATCACCCGCCAAAGACAGGCGGGCTGCACAGCGGTAGCATTGACCTCCAACTCACGGCACAAACAGGTTCCATTTACCGCTACTGCGCGGCTCCACTTGCCAATGTGGCCCCTATTGTGGCTGCAGCGCTCCGGCCCCGGCGGAGATCAAGAAAATCCGGGGCTGACCGAACGAAAATTTCGAAACGTATTAAAAACGCAGCGTTGTCGGCTCGCCGGACCAGCGGCCTCTCTTATCTCATTTTGCGCCCACTAGCAGCAAAGCAGATAACGAGCAATCCTCGACACATTGGGAATACTCCACGGAAACTCTCCGGCTACTGAGTGGGTCACGTGCCACTTATCTCTCATCTGCTCACGCATCACTGGCCGGTATTTCCCACACCTCCACAGCGTCTGTCACGTCCACCACCAGTGTGCAAATAACACAGCACCCGATATTCGCTTTCGGCAGAGGCCTCATTTCAATTTCTCATGGCAGACAGCAAAAACGGCCCGAATCGGGCCCAGCTGCCCAAACAGCCCCAGCAGGCCGTCAGTTCGTTGACAAAGCTTTTGAACAATTCAAACTCCAACGTCCATTCCCGGAGCGCCTCGCCAAGCAGCTTGAACCAGCCTGCGTTCCAGGAGCCCAAAATATCCCCGTCGTCGGGGATCCAGAACACCAGTTCTGACGAGAGCGGCATTCAGATCAACGCTCCCAGTAAATTGAAACAAGACGGCGCCCCTGGCGCAAACAGCATCCTGCCCCGCCAAAAGGGGCCTTCCGTGGCGATTCCGCTGGATTCGGGCTCCACCCCGGTGCTCGTTAATGGCGGCTTCGACCACGCCAATCAGGGACGCGATATTCCTTTTGGACGCTCCTACGGCTCCAAAGACCAGCCCATACGACCTCCCACAGACTGCAAGAGTCCCCGTGTCAACAGAACAAACTCTGTTTCACACACCTCCTTCTTTGCCACCGGCGGCTACGGCTCGGAAAGCTTGTCGTCCTCGATTCCCTACGGTGCCCCAGGCGGTCGTGGAAACAGCGTAGCAAGCACCGAGGCGGCCGCTGCTGCCGCTGGCTCATACAAGGGAAACGGCTTTGCCAATGGCTCGAACCTCTCCAAGGCTTTACGCAACGACAGCGTCTCGTCGGAGTCGTCGGACCATGTACCTAATTTGCCAAATGGCCAGCCGATCCAGTCGATCCATTTCTCATCGCCACAGGTCAACTCGATGACTATTGAGCCCCGTTTTGTCATTTCCAAGCAGCGAGTGGCCCAGGCTCAAGCTCAGGCTCAAGCCCAGGCTCAGTTAGCCTCCTCGTCCAGCGCTGGCCGCCAAGGCTCTCTGCTGGGCCTCTCATTCTTTTTTTCGTCGAAAAACAAAGGAGATCGGCAAAGCAAAGGCTCCTCCACGGATCTCGGCTCTTTCTACAACAACCCGACTCCCATCAATGAAAACGCTGCGATGGGAACCTCGCCATCGAGTCTCTCGTCTGCAGACTCTGCCAACATGTACAGCTCCTCCAGACACAACTCAATGGCTAACCTCAAGCGCTTTTTCAAAAAGGGCCAGTCTCCATCCCAGCCAATCCCAGTTAGCAAAATGTCCTCCTCAATGCGGTCTAACCAGTCTGGCAGCATACCAGCATCCAGCTCGTTTGCTTCCGCTTATCCAAGCCAGTCAGGTGGCTCTAATGTTTCGGAGTCTTCCTACTCCAAGTCCCCAGTGACTGGTTTCGCTGTAGGCTCTGGGTCTATCAGCAGAACGCCTTCGATGGTTCGTGACAGAAGAGGATCCATCAATGGCATCACCAACTCACAGTCGCAACAGTTGCCTTTCTCCAAGAGATACAGTAAGAATGGAGAAAACCTCGGTGCAGGTGCTGGGGGTTCCGTCAGGCTCGTCAACCGGTTGAGTGACAAGAAGACTTTTGCCGTGAAGGAGTTCAGACAGAAATACCAGAACGAAACTAAGCGTGACTACGCCAAAAAAATCACCAGCGAGTATTGCATTGGCTCGACCTTGAAACACCCCAATATTATTGAGACCGTGGAGATCTGCTACGAGAACGAAAGAATCCTCCAGGTTATGGAGTACTGTGATTTCGACTTGTTTGCCATCGTCATGTCTAACAAGATGTCTCGTGAAGAAATCAATTGTTGCTTCAAGCAGATCTTGTCTGGTATTAATTACTTGCATTCAATGGGGTTGGCACACAGAGACTTGAAGCTAGACAACTGCGTTGTTGATGCCCGTGGTATTGTCAAAGTCATTGATTTCGGCTCAGCAGTGGTATTCTCGTACCCCTTCTCAAAGACATTAATCGAAGCACAGGGCATTGTCGGTTCTGACCCTTACCTTGCACCGGAAGTCTGTGTCTTCAACAAATACGATCCAAGACCAGTCGACGTGTGGTCTGTGGCCATTATCTTCTGTTGCATGATGCTCAAGAAGTTCCCATGGAAGGTGCCCAAGATGATCGATAACAGTTTTAAGCTTTTTGCTACTCGTGAAGAGGGCAAATCCTTGAGCGAGATGCTAGTCAGAACCCCAGACACTTTCAGCATGCCCGAGCTTGGGTCCGCCATTGACGAGGTGGATGCCAGTGATGTTTTAGGCTCTCCTGATGACGAAAATAAGGGCGAGGGCTTGTCACACACTTCAAGCGAGACTGGTCTTGGGCGTCTTTTGCTTGCTTTGCCCGAGGACTGCCGTCCTTTGATAGGACGTATGGTGGAGTTGGCGCCAGCTTGCCGTATCTCCGTCGAGGAGTGTTTCCAAGACGAGTGGCTCAACAGCATCTCTATGTGTACCGTCGAGGAACGCATCAACGACGATGGACTGTTTGACTACCAGGTGTTCAAGGGCGCTGACCATGAACACACCACAGTCGACCAGTCCAAAGCCCATATTGCGGCATTTGACAAAAACAAAAAGAAGTAGCATTCATAGCTTGTCATATAGTATAGAGAATTTGCATTGATAGCGGCTCATGGTGAGCATAGACTTGAAGCCTTGGATTGGTTGATAAAAGTATCAAGGAAAGATACAACCAAAGGGCACGCCATTGCTCCAATTACTAATATTCAAGACTGTGGAGCTCGTGTTGCTCCCTTGACTCTGTACCTAGTTTTTTGTGCCTGTCTCCATGGGATACAAGTTGGTATAAAATCCAGTCAATGAGTATATTTAGTCTACGAAAAGTCCTCCTCCAACCTTACAAAAGTACATCCCTTCATCAACGGACCGCAATATTCTTGCCCCCTCGCCTTCATCTTCTCTTCAATGAGTACCACATTTTCAGTCTACACTGCTCTCATCATTTCGTGTATTTACAGGTCTATCGTACAATTACGGCTCGACACGGACGCCGATGGCCTCAGCAGTCAGAATGATGCCGCCGCATATCTGCTGCAAGGAAAGGTCTTTGTGTCTTTCGTCGGTTTTCTTGATCTTCGCAATCTCATATATGTGCTTCAATGAAAGCGTCTCTCCGACAAATTGGTGGGTAGCTCTACCAGACCCCTGCTCAGCCTTGGCAGCCTTCAAAAGGAGCCACGACGTTGGAGGCAGCTTCATTTCAAATGTGAAGGTTCTGTTTGGCTTGATCGTCATCAAGACTGGAACTGGTGTTCCTGGAGCGTAGTGGGCGGATCTGGCGTTGAATTCTTTGCAGAAATCGATGGCCTTGACACCTTTGGATCCCAAAGCAGGACCCACGGGTGGTGCCGGTGCCGCCTGTCCTGCGCCCACGATCAACTTGACGAATACGTTTTTGGTAGACATGACGATGTAGGTGAAAAAAAATGATGCGCGAAGTTAGTAGTAGGTAGGCTGGGGTCGAGTGGATTCCGTCCCGATTTTTTGAAGGAGAAATCAAATGGTCTTTCTGATTGCAGATGGTGTTATATTAAGTTGATTGGATGTAAGAGCTGGGTTTTTTGGATCGATTTGTCTGTTGGGTGTGAGAACAGTGTCTGTGGAGTGAGTGAATGCAGTTGATTTGAGTTCTTGTTCTAACCTTCTGTCATTGGTATCCTTGACAGGCTCAGAAGATTACATACTTGCCCGAATATTGGGTTTCTGTCTTTTTCTCTGTGGCTTGCGTTGGATCACAAGCCGTTGTAGTGAGCCAAGTAGTTTACGATTTGCAGCCATTCTCGATCCTGAGTGGCATTTTCTAAATACCTAACAAAGGAATACTTTTAAAAATTAAATAAATTTTCGATTTGCAAAATAAAAAAATGAACCTGAAGAAGAGTATATGAAGATGGTGGAATCGTGCCGATGGTATGGGCCTTCCACAGGCGACTTCAAATCTGAGCTGCCGAGATGGTTTTATTAAAAGTAAATTTTTCTTCGAAAATTATAGCAGATACAAAGCTATTAGACGGAAAACAAATGAAAAGAAAGAGTTTTGTTGAATAAGAGTAGGAGGGTGTTCCGAGATTGTGTGGTCTTGTCTAGGAATACGCAGTGACTCTAGACTCAAAGGTCCCAGTGGCTTTGGTCTGATCCGATTGTATTGTTTTGCTTCAGCTATAAATAGGAAAGATAGGTTAAGTACTCAAAGTAGAGCCACTGCCAGGTCGTACTGATTATCAATTTATGAAGACTCCAATTTTCGAATCTCGATAAAATTTTCGTCAGAGAACCACAGCTCATAAACCTGGTTTTGCGATGACTGGGTATAGAATGAGGGGCTTTGTAGAATCAAAATAATAGGGAATTCAGGCTAGACAATTGCTTTCGGGATCCAAAGCTCTTGTTTTTCCACATTTCAAAACGGTTCTGTAGTTATTTTGAATTCAACGATAGCCGAAACAATTACTTATAGTGGTGATACAAGCTCCACTAAAACAACTTGATCACTGGGCGCTTAAAATCCGTAAATTATAATCGAAGCCACTTGACACGTGCTTTTGTTTACGCCAAGCTGGTCCTTGAATTGGAACCTGCCCTCGTATTTGTTGATGCCCCTTCATAGAAAGGCTTGATCTGGGCCCAAAGAGATGTGATCAACGATTGCTATTTACGAAACAAATAAACAAATAAAGATATTCTTTTATTAAAACAATTACCTAACTTGGGGGTAGAACAAAAGGTCTAACTCACATGACTTGTATGCTAAATTTCCTCGAAGAATCTCAGTCGAGAATTGTTGCTATAGTTCTCCTCGTCCAATAGAGGAGGCTGGTTGTGTGCTTGGAAGAACATGTCATCGTCCTCGAACTCAGACAGCCTATCTCGTTCATGCGTAGTGCCCATAGGGGCGTGGTTTTGGTTGTATTCGTAAGAATGTTCAGGCATTGTGTCCATCCGGTTGAAATCCGAATTCATGCGTGAGTGTCGATTGCTAGCAGAGCTCAGATTGAGTCCTCCGGTGCCATCGTTAGAGTTGCCTCCAGTCGCAGTGCCACTTCCGTGGAAAATGGAGTCAAGATTATTGCTGTTGGAAACACCACGGTATGCAAAATCGTCCGACGTGTCGTGGGCAGCATTGTTCCCGCCGACTCCGCCTAGGAAGGGATCGGAGACCGCTGCCCTAGAATCGAGGTGCTTCTCAAGATCGTTATAGGAATCGACAGCGCCAGCGCCACCAGCGCCACCAGCACCAATGCCAAAGAGTTTCTTGAAGCCTGATTTTTCGTTGGAGTCGCCTGACGTGTCGTCAGCGAAATCTGGAGAGTGGTTCGTAACTCTGGAGCGGCGTTTCTTGAGGAACAAGAAAAGCACCACGAGCGATCCGATCAAAATTGTGCCACCGATGGAACCAACGAGACCACCAATGAGCTTGGCGTTACGCTGGGAGGTTCCTCCACCCGAATCACTACTGTCTGCGGACGTAGGCACAGCGACTAAAGTGGTGATGGTAGTGTCTGGGAGCACGCTCACCGTAGAGTAGTAGCCAGCGTAGGTGGAAGAAGCTGATGTGAACAGCGTTATAGAATGCAGATTTGTCGATGATGATGATGACGACGACGATGACAGCGACGACGACAGCGACTCCGAAGACAGTGTCGTAGAAGACTCAGACAGGCTGGACTCGCTGGAGCTCAGGCTGGACGACAGCGAAGGCTGCTCACTAGACGACTCCAGGGAGCTCGAAGAATGCGAAGAGCTGGAAGAACTGGAAGAGCTGGTGCTTTCCGTTGTTGTTTCACTGCTGGAAGGGAAAAAAAAACTCAGGTCAGAACTAGACGACGAGCTGGACGCAATTCCCGAGCTGGAAGGCTCGAACGAACTGAAAGGCTCAGACGAACTGGAAGGCTCGAACGAAGACGAGGGCTCAGACGAAGTGGAAGATGCAAAAAATGACGATGAGGAAAACGTGGGCTCTGAGCTCTGGGGTGTCAGCGACGGCTGCAATGAGGACGAAGATTCTGACGACAGCAGCTGCAGAGGGAACGGCTGAGACAGCGTGGAGGGGAAAACGTCAGAAGACGAGGAAAACAGCTCCAGCAGGGTCAGCTGGGCCAGCAGCAGCGAGGAGTTGGTCGACATGGACAGTGGAGACGTCTCAGGAGACAGCAGGCTGGACAAGGACGACGAAGAAGGAGGCACCGTGGGGGAGGACGGCGAAGGCAGTGAAGACGGCGTGGGGGACGACAACGTGGAGGATGACAGTGGAAAAGTCAGCAGCAGGGTCGGAAAGGCCGTTGATGAAACGGAGTCAGAAGAAAGTGACGAGGACAGCTGCGTGGACGGTGAGGCGGATGGAGACGACTCAGAGTGCACGGAGGACATTGTCAGCAGGAGCGAAGTGCTATAATTATCAGAGTGCGAAACAGACCCTGGCTGCGCCGTGGACAGGGAAAAAATGGCTGAGGAGGAACTTGGCGGGTCCAGGAACGACGGTGGTGACGACGAAATGGTGGGACCTGAGGAAGCCGACGAGCTTGCGGGCGAAGAAGGCAATTGAGTCAGGGGAATCCCGACAGTTGACGATGACGAAGACGAAGACGAAGACGGTAGAAATGTAGGCACCAGCAGAAACGACGGGGTCTGGGTGGAAAACGTGGACGGGGCCAGGGCGGTCTGGTTGAGATCTTGCGAGGAATCAGCTCTCTTGAAAAAAGTGGCCGTCGGCTTGCGCGGGTGTGGGCCTCTTTTTGTTCCATCGCCTGGAGGCGGGAAGGGGGCACTAAATATAACAGACAGAGCCATCGTTGGCGCGCGGCGGGAACACTAGAGCTTGGAGGCCGGCCAGGCGTAGAAGCTGAGTGGCCTTCGGGGCCATGGCGGGACACAGCACGGTACAGCTATGGAGGAAGTCTGGAAAAAAGTTAGAGATCAAGTGCTGCTGGGCGGGATTTGCCGCCTGATATAAACCCCTGCTAGCATTGAGGTCGCCGTGCCTTGAGGTAGCCGGCGTGCCTGTGCGAGGGTTGCTGGTGTCTCGGATCGGTAGTTTGGATAGGGCCAAACACAGGAAAAATATCCACAAAACCACAAAACGGCTTTGGCGACACGCAGCCTCCTGGGTACAAGCGCTAGGGATCCAGGGGATGGCTACCGGCTTTGCGGTTTAGCCACGGCGGCTTGGTCTGGTGGGTGCATGGACGGGGAACCTTTTCTTGGTTCTGTGTGTTTTGGTGGGTTTGATGCTTCTTGCTTTCGATTGTTGCTGAGAGGAGAAGCGGCCAAGTCCCTGCTGATTTTTTTCTCTCTCCTGAGGCCATCCTGGGTGCAAATTACTCGCAGTATTCTGCGCGCCGGCTTGCCTCGTAGCAGCAGGCGCCAGGGCTTAGGCGCTGACGAAGCCACGGAAACTGCTTAAGCGACATTATCATTGGGCTCCGACGGGGCAAAAGCTTATCGCTAGAAACGGCATTTGGGGACTCGGGGTCTCTCTCCGTGCTTGAATTTTCGCCATGACCCCTTCCTTGGATGATGTCATCCTATTGTCGCTTTCTGCGCAGGATTGTTATACTTTTCCATGCATGCCCTGATCCCGGACTTGTAGGGGCTGTGACTAGAGAGATCTGGCTCGTGGTGTTTGGAGAATGAGTTCTGTAGATCGATGTTGCTTTTGTGCATCTAGCAGCATCTGTCCGGAGATCTGGAAAAACGAGTCACAGACCATGGGCAGAACGCAGTCAAACAGACCAGAAACAATGTCGTGCAATTATAGAAGACCCAGAAACCAATGTCGTTCAATATATGGCACGCAGCTGCAGCAAATAACGCAAGCTCGGAATCATTGCAGGCGGAATCATTTGCAGACTCGTACTGCCAAAGATAAACTTGGCAGAAGCATGAACCCACCTTCGGTGGCAGACTCAGATCCAGCAGCAAGTAGCACCGTTTCAATAGCGAAACTTAGAAAAATGAACAAGAGTGTCATGGCAGAGCTGGAAATCAATGTCTACCCAGAGGGACATGGCTAGAGTTCAAACTCGAAGTCGTAATATCGTAAATAGCTTTGAAGCCATCATTGTAGCCCCAATTACCCAATGCATGCCTGGCCTACGTCTGAAGAGCCTGGAAACCCTTTCCGCTGATCACTCCGAGCCAGTCGCCAGTGCTTCGCCAGCATACATTGTTCACCTCGTGCTCCTCATCGTATGCCATCACAGGTGTGTCCAAGACGGTGCCCACCTCCTTGCCTCCGTCGCTTAGGTCCCACACAAGCGCCTGGCAGTCGTCACCTGCTGTTGCGAGCCAGTTGGTGCTGGGGTGCCATTGTATAGTATTCACGGCGGCCTGGCTCATTCCACCAAACAGGCAGTCGAGCTTCACCACAGGCAAGCCCGGCATCCGCATGTCGATGACAAGCACCTGGTTCAGGTTCACTCCGACTGTAGCCAAGTAATTCAGATCGACATTGGACGTCAGAAGCTTGAGCAATGCTTGCGGGTTGTAATGAGCCTGGGCGGTTGTGGGCACTGACGACGCCAAGGGCGGGGCCCTGGTGGGCTCGTAAATGATAGTGGAGTGCTCGAGTGATCTGAGGTCGAACACTCGCATCGATCCGTCGTTGCTGACACTTGCAAAGACGTTCGTCAGCTCATGAAGAAACTTCACGTCGAAAACCTCCAGGTCGTGGGCTATGAGCTGTGTTTTCACGTGAGCCGTGTCTTTGTCCTTGCCTAGCGAGTGAGACCGGTTGAGATCCCACACTGTGCAAGTTGTATCTACACTGGACGTGATGATGATGGACGAGTCTGTCTTGTTCCAGTCAAATGACGTCACAGGCGGGAATGTGTTGATATCCAGGGCGTCACCGTTGGACAGGTTGGCCGTCGAGTTGTTTGCTAGAAGGTGTGTCTGGACAAGAGGAAACCTTCCGTCCATCTTGAGCTTTTCTGGGTCCTGCTCCACTTTGTATAGTCTAAGAACCTCGGAGGAAGCTCCGAGCCGAAGCAGCCCCAGCGTAGCCATCTGTGGGTCCCACTGGACGTTGGTTAATGGGTATTCCACAGCAGTCTCCGCCACATTAGACCAATCGAATGCGCTTCCCAGACAAGAAGGCAGGTCATTGGCCCTCTGCTCCTCTGAGCTGGAGCTTGTTTCCAGAACTGTAGGCGAGACTATCTCGCTTTCGTCGGCCTCTTCTTTGTGAGTGTATAGCAGACCATGTACAACCTGGATCCGGTTCAGGTACCCTTCTCTGAACGAGCTAAGAACGACCCAATCATTGGAGGGTTCTGTAGACACCCAGTCAGCACAGAATAGCGGGTGCTGGGAGGAGTAGTACGAGGCCCTGGTGCTGGTTGGGTCCTGGCCTGACCTGTCGTCGGTGTAGTTGGGATAGTTGAACCTCGAGTGGTTTTGACTAGGCGAAACTGGATACTGTGGATAGATGTTTTGCTGAGATAAGCCCGAGAGCGAGCTGCGTTTTGGCTTGAGTTGCTGCCAGTCCATTACAATGTGTAGAGGACAATGGGGTTGAGCAGTTGTTGGAGACAGAGAGTTGGTGGAGCCTGATATCGTGGAGGTGGCCAGTGTGCAGGTCAACCACCCTCCCAGACAATTTAGCAGCCACTGGTTCCGAATTAGTAGGGGCGAAAATGGGTGTTCTTGGGGTTTTAATACTTATTGTTTTATGTCTCTGTTTGTGTTTTTCTTGTTGCGCAAGGTCCATGTTCGTGTGGAGTGAAATGGTTTCTGCCGTCGGAGTCAACAAGGTGCATGTCGTTGATCTGAAGAAACAGACGCTTCCTGTAACTTTGCAATTTTTGCATTTCCCATAATGCCTACGGGTTATACCTTCTGTGTTCGACTTCTTGTATGTATGGCGGTTGTCACGGAATTCCATTATCAAGCGGCTATCGGTGGATTGAGCTCTTCTGCTTGGCTCCAAAAACCGCAGTTGTATTTACTTCGGTGGACTTTGTAGTTTTCGTCGGATTGCCCAATGTGGAACAGATATTCAAGTGAACATGGCACGGCGCCTAATGTGCATAAGATTGGAAGAGCCGGATTCCTTGAATTTTCCTCGAATTTTCCTCGAATTTTCCTCGAATTTTCCTCGAAGATTCCTCGAAGATTCTGGCGGACAGTGCGGTTCGTAGGTTTATTTAGACCTTTCAAACGATTAGTACTTTCTAAGCTCCTTCTCTGGAGCGGCTGATGTGCGCTCTTGACAATTCTCCTACTTCATGCGATAGTGAGACATTTATCTGTGGGTTGTTCAAGACGGAAAAGCAGATGTAATAAGACTTTTTTGATCACTTTTCAAGTCGATACCGAATACGTAAGTAAACGATGCATGATCAGTCCTTCATTTGATTTAAAGAAGGAGGGGGCTACTATGGTATGAAAGTCAAGAGCCACTACTCACGTTTAACCATCATCCCAGAAACTCTAGAATCGCCTCTTAATGAATTTTAGAGTTTAATTCGGAGTAAGAAGCTTTGAAAATGCCTCACTATTTATTCTCGCAAGCTTGAATGCTCCAGGCTCTTGATCAAACTACCAACGAAAGACCCAGTCTATCACATAAACAGTCCAAAAACCCCTCTTTTACAGCAAAGCAGCGGATAAATTTCTCGCTCAAAAGACGCTTTGCAGAACCAATCTCCAAAGATCCACCCAGTCACTTCACATTGACATAAGAGTAATCCTCAACAGTAACTCCATAAAGGAACTACAATTCGGCACGGAACAACCTAATTGCAAACAATCACACTCCCTTCTGCAATCCCAAATCACCCCCCTACAAGTTTCCCCAAATGACACTCTATTGTGATCTATTGTACAAAACCTAACTATTGGCAACCTCCTCAACCGAAGGACAGGTGCAGAGCAAGTTCATGTCGCCGTATGCGTCGTCCACACGGGCCACAGTGGGCCAGCACTTCTGGTTCTTCAAAAATGGCAAGGGGTATGCAGCCTGCTCTCTGGTGTATCCACGAGCCTCCCACTCCTCCTGGGGTGTGGAAACAATATCGGCAAGCGAGTGTGGAGCGTTCTTCAACACCTGGCCGTGGGACTCGCCCTTGGCGTAGGCGTCGATCTCCTTTCTGATCAGCAACATCGACTCGACGAAACGGTCGAGCTCCTCCAAGTTCTCGGACTCGGTGGGCTCAATCATAAGGGTTCCTGCAACAGGGAAGGACATTGTGGGGGCATGGAATCCGTAGTCTTGCAAACGCTTGGCCACATCGATGGCCTCAATGCCCACAGCCTTGAACTCACGCAAGTCGATGATGAACTCGTGAGCACAGTGCCTGGTGCCCTGTTCCTTGGAAGCGCTGGGGTCCACGAACAACACCTGGAAAGAGTCCTTCAACCGGTGAAGCATGTAGTTGGCGTTGAGCATGGCAAGCGCAGAAGCATAGGGAAGACCCTTGGAGCCGAGCATCTTGATGTAAGAGTATGAAACGGGGATGACAGCAGCAGAACCGAATGGAGCAGAGTTCACCGCCTGGATCGACTCCTCGGTGGCATGTGGAGTGTTAACAAAGTGGTGCTTGGGCAAGTAAGGCACAAGTCTTTCAGCCACACACACTGGACCCTGGCCTGGACCACCTCCACCGTGGGACAAGGCGAAGGTCTTGTGGATATTCAAGTGGCACACGTCGGCACCCAAGTCGCCAGGAGAGGTAAGACCAACCTGGGCGTTCATGTTGGCACCGTCCAAGTAGACCAAACCACCGTGGGAGTGGACAGTGTCAATAGCGTCTCTCACACCGGGCTCGAACAAACCGTATGTGGAGGGGTAAGTGATCATGATGGAGCAGAGGTTCTCCTTGTGCTTTTCAGCCTTCTCCTTGAGATCGGCAATGTCAATGGAACCGTTGTCAAGACACTTGATGGGCACCACCTTGAGACCACACATGGCAGCACTGGCAGGGTTGGTACCGTGGGCAGAAACAGGAATCAAACAGATGTTACGTTTTTCGTAGTCGCCGTGGGCCTTGTGGTACTGGCGAATCAACGAAAGACCAGTGTACTCACCCTGGGCACCAGAGTTGGGCATCAAGGTAGTGGCTGCGAAACCAGTAATGTCGTTCAAGTCCTTCTCAAACTCGTCCACCAACTGCTTGTAGCCCTCGGCCTGGTTTGTAGGCGCAAAAGGGTGAATCAAGGCGAAGCCTGGCATCGACAAGGTCTGCATTTCAACAGTAGCGTTCAACTTCATGGTACACGAGCCCAAGGGGATCATGGAGTTGGCCAAAGACAAATCCTTGGACTGCAACAAGTGAAGGTATCTCAACATGGCGGTTTCAGAGTGGTGCATGTTGAACACTTCGTTGGGGAGAATCTCGCTGGTTCTTTGGAGGCTCTGAGGAATCTCAGGAAGTGTCTCCGGAAGCTGGGGCTTCTTGCCGGTGAAAAGCGTCACCAAACCCTCGAGGTCGCTCTTGGTGACCGTCTCGTCCAAAGCCACAGAAACATTCGAGTCGCCAGCCTTGAAAAGGTTGATGTTGTATCTGAGCAAGGCCTCGTTCAAGAAAGCATCAGCGCTGCCATTGACCTCCACAGACAAAGTGTCGAACCACGAGTCGTTGAGGAGCTTGTGCTCAGAAGATTTAATAGCCTCAGCAAGAACAGTGGTGTAGCCGTATACACGAGAAGCGATGTTCTTGAGACCAGCAGGACCATGGTACACAGCGTACATGGCAGCCATGTTGGCCAAAAGCGCCTGGGCCGTGCAAATATTGGAAGTGGCCTTCTCTCTCTTGATATGCTGCTCACGAGTTTGCAAGGCCAATCTGAGCGCAGGTTTTCCAAGTCTGTCCTTGGACACACCGACGATTCTGCCTGGCACCTTTCTGGAGAACTTCTGAGTGGTAGCGAAGAAAGCGGCGTGTGGACCACCGTAGCCGAAAGGAACACCGAATCTCTGGGAGTTACCCAAGGCAATGTCAGCGCCAAACTCAGCTGGAGGCTTCAACACAGTCAAGGCAAGAAGGTCAGTAGCCACAGCGAGAAGACCCTTGTTCTTGTGGACGATCTCGCTGATTTTGGTGAAATCGTGAAGAGAACCGTCGGTGGCTGGATACTGGACCAAAGCACCACAGACCTCCAGGCCCAATTTTTCAAGCTCAGCTGCACCAGCCTCAGTAGTTAAGGGAAGCACAACCACCTCCACGCCAAGGTTATTGGCACGGGACTCAATGACATCCACGGACTGAGGGTGCAACTTCGAGTCCACCACGTATTTTCTCTTCTTGGAACGCAGGTTCACGAAAGACATGGCCATAGCCTCGGCAGCAGCAGTTCCCTCGTCCAAAAGCGAAGCATTGGCAATATCCAAGCCCGTCAAAGACGAAACCATGGTCTGGTAGTTGAGCAACGACTCCAAACGGCCCTGGGAGATTTCTGGCTGGTATGGCGTGTAAGAAGTGTACCATTCAGGCAGCTCCAAGAGGTTGCGCTGAATCACGGGTGGCACAATTGTACCGTGGTAACCCTTACCGATAAAGGATTTGGCGATCTTGTTCTTGCCTGCAAGCTCGTGCAAGTGCTGGAGCATCTGCTGCTCGGTGTAGCCCTCCTGGGGCAGAACCTGCAATGGTCTCTTGACCAAAACGTGGGGAGGAATCAGGGCAGTGAGAAACTCGTCCATATCCTTGTAGCCGAGCGACTCGAGCATGTGGTTGACATTTTCCGGCGTGGGACCAAAATGTCTTCTGGCAAAAGTGTCCAATTCACCGTAAGTAGGACCCTCCTTGGCAGGGTTGTGGACCTTCTGGTAGTCGGCACTCAGGGTGTTAGCGGTAGCGAGAGACCTGCTGATGAAGGCTGCCACGGGAGCCCTGGGGGTGGCTCTAAGGCGGAGCTGGAGTGGTCTGGCTGCACGTACCACGGCCCTGGCTCTAAACATGATTAATTTTGGTTTTTCTGGAGTATGGGGGTGGAGCCGTTTATATACTTTTGTGCGGACAGAGTCAGGCGCGGCGGTGACTCTGACACCCCATCCCGAAGGTGGCCGGACCCAAGCCAGACACTTTTTGGTAGTTTTTTAACAAGCTGGACATCGTATTTTTTCCTGGGCCTATACAAATCGTCTAAAACCTCCGTGGTGGTGGACTTTTCGCAGGGTGAGTGCCGTCGCAGTCAAGGATGGATCTGTGAGGCGATGGACTCCTCCATGACTCTGTCAATTGGGCCAAACGGCGGGGCTTTTCCGAGTCCGTAATTTCTTCAAAATTGCTAAGGCTTAATTAGTGGCACCCTTCATTTTGTGGATTTGGGGTTTCGGATTCGTCGTGACTCCTGAACCCTGATGATCTCATCAGAGTCCAATGGGGTTGATAGCGCCGCTTGCGAGCGGCTTGAAAAATTTGAATGCTACGAATTTTGCATGTTCTTCAAATTGGCGAATTTGCCAAGATGCTACGTGCTTTGAAAAATACGATCCCCGGCCAAGTCAGCTTGACTGTTTTGTATTGTTATCACCAAGCCTGTGAAAAATTCCGGGGCATCGCGATCGGTTTTCTTATCTGGACCCTCGGCTGGGGTCGTAGAGAAGTCAGCGCCGCTTATTTCTTGGTCTTTTTTGTCTCATATTCAGTTCATTCTTTAAATGAAACTATGGTGTTTTCTTTTTCAGTTTTTTTTTTTTTTTACATTCTCAGTTTGGCCTAATTGCTGAGTGGGGGATGAGATGGTGCTACGGCTGACTCTCATCAACCTTTCGACCTTGCGGACCACCTTCAGATATCTACATCTTGTTCAAGCTAAATTATAGTATTTCAATGACAATCAGTCTAAAGTAGATTACTTCTTAGCAGCCTTCTGGGCAGCCTTGGTGACCTTACCAGCCTTGTCGGACTTCTCGACAGCCTTGATGACACCGACAGCAACAGTCTGTCTCATGTCTCTGACAGCGAATCTACCCAATGGTGGGTAGTCGGTGAAAGCCTCAACACACATTGGCTTGGTTGGGATCATCTTGACGATGGCAGCGTCACCAGACTTGATGAACTTTGGCTCGTCCTCCAACTTCTTACCAGTTCTTCTGTCGATCTTCTCGACCAAGGTGTCGAACTTACAAGCAATGTGGGCAGTGTGACAGTCCAAAACTGGAGAGTAACCAGAAGAGATCTGACCAGGGTGGTTCAAGACAATAACCTGGGCGGTGAAAGACTCGCAACCCTTTGGTGGGTCGTTCTTGGAGTCACCACAGACGTTACCTCTTCTGATCTCCTTGACAGAGACGTTCTTGACGTTGAAACCAACGTTGTCACCTGGGACACCCTCAGGCAACTGCTCGTGGTGCATCTCAACGGACTTGACCTCAGTGGTGACACCAGCTGGGGCGAAGGTGACGACCATACCGGCCTTGATGACACCGGTCTCGACTCTGCCGACTGGCACAGTTCCGATACCACCGATCTTGTAGACATCCTGCAAAGGCAATCTCAATGGCTTGTCGGTTGGTCTGGTTGGTGGCTCAATAGCGTCAATGGCCTCCAACAAGGTCTTACCAGTGGACTTACCAGCCTTGGTCTCCTTCTCCCAGCCCTTGTACCAGTCACAGTTGGTAGAAGCCTCAATCATGTTGTCACCGTTCCAACCAGAGATTGGGACGAATGGAACAGTCTT
>PPOB02000025.1:0-30761 GCA_003708405.2 Candidozyma heveicola
GACATCCCTAAGAAAAACCCAGACATCCCTAAGAAAAAACCCAGACATCCCTAAGAAAAAACCCAGACAATCCCTAAAGAAAAACCCAGACATCCCTAAGAAAAAACCCAGACATCCCTAAGAAAAACCCAGACATCCCTAAGAAAACCCAGACATCCCTAAGAAAACCCAGACATCCCTAAAGAAAAACCCAGACATCCCTAAGAAAAACCCATCCTTCATTTAGAGTCTGTTTAGAGCTGTTAATATACTAGTGGACTGCGTCACTAAAAGCTCCGCTTTTAGTTCCGCTTCGCCATCCCTAAGAAGCCTGAATGCAAGGTACAGAGACGAGAGGCCAATAATACACTTTTTTAAAAAGAAAACAATACTTTTCACTATCATATTTTGTGGTTCATATAGTCTCTAACTCAATCTAACCACTTCGTCTCCCAATATGCCCACAGACCAGTGTCCCGGTCAGGTAAGCCTTCATCGCCATCACACAGTATGTAAAACAGTCCCACAGAAGACTGTCCCATCCAGATATAACCCCCTCGATTACGTATAGACGCAACTTCACCTAACCCTGGGTTCAAACCGTTCGGACTATATGATCTACAGTAGTGGTGTGGCCACATCGTGACGCCGACCCAATCGGCGTTAGTTAGTGAGCCGATAAAGCGCATGACGACACCCCGTCTTATAGGTCCTGGTATAGAGTAACATACACCACACATTAAATATGAATAGCTGTCACCATCCCATCGCCCACTTTCCGTACGAGGTACGTTATCGTCATGAAAAAATTCGTGAAATACCCAGATGGCTAACCCTAATACTCTTTCGTACGTAAAAACGCTGGTCCCACTTGGTACATACTTGCCATTCTCAGCACTAGGATTTGCATACTCTTCACTCTTTTCATCCTCACTATCCGACCATATTTCGTTAACCTCGTCTTTGATTTCTGATCCAATATGGCCAAGCACACCTGCGATATCAGCGTGAGGTCTCGTGTACGCAAATAATACATCCAGCTTCAACAAGACGGTTGCGTTCAGAATCGATGCCAGTACACACTCTTGCATACACTTGGCATATTCTGTATCGTTCGCCAGGAAGTTGCCATTAAGATACGGTACAATAATCTCAAAATGTTCCAGTAGTCCATTCACTTGCTTATTGATATATCTATTAGCCTTCGTACCGCAATTCGAGCCGCAATCTTCGATGATTTCCCGCTCTAGACCAATTATACTATCACTTAGCAAAATCTTACTGGTCTGATTATGTATGTCTGATGCTGAGACATACACAACACCACTAATCAACACAAGAATCAAAACTTTGTGAAAGTGCATCACGTTGACCATATTGAAAGCGGGTATAGCTTATCTGTGCAGTGATTGATTATTGAGTGTTATAGCTTGTTTGGGGGATCTCTTTTCGGGCTGTTGTTTTTGGAACTAGGCAATATATTTATATTGTACTAAGCCATGTAACCGCTGACCTTTTTCACCTTGGGAATGAATACCCCTTCTTATAGTGGCATGTCGGTCCGTATCTCGCATTTAGGCTCGTCATTTCCAGGCTCCCCATTCGATACTTCAGCTTGGCTTTAATGGGTATTCGAGCTTGGCATAACTTGGTATTAGAGCTTGGCGTAATCTGCTTTATAGTCTTGTATCATCGGGTTAGTTATGTCCAGAACAATCAAAAACGAATCTGGAAGACAATGTAAAACCTACATAATGTGTCCTCTAAAACAAAATGTTTAAATACACCCTTATTTGTTGTTTTAATTGTCAGATCACATAACTTACATCGAAATTCATAACAGGCTCTGGAGGTTGCTCTCCTTCTTTAAGGATATTCAACTCTTCTTCATCAGACACGTCTGCCTCTTGTTCACTATCAGAGTCAAATTCATCTCTATGCCTAATCCTCTTCATATTGCATGTATTCACAAGTCTGGTATGATCTTTCAGTTGTCTCTGAAACTACAGGAGACTTTCCCCATCTATATCACAGCCTCACAGAAGATTTCACAGTTCACCATATTTATAACTCTAAATTTTGTAATTGCAACAATCCGGAGTAATACGCCACCCGTTCCAAGCTGCTGGAATCTTGACAGTGTCAATGGAACTATAATTTTCATACATTGTGTATTCCGCCCAGTTAGCGCACGCTGGATCACTCTCATGCCCGAAACAGTCATCACCTTTAAAATCTCCTATCCATGAATATATTGTCCTGATTACACATCTGTTGGTCTGACCAGGGCCTGTATAGTTGGTCCTCATTTCCCATCTTGCAGTGATGATGTGGCCATACATTCGTTATTAATAGCCTACTATTACAATTATGTACTTGATACCCGTTATAACCAGACACATGATTCACGCACTCGTCAGCTGGGCTATACATTTCCTCATTGCTATTACAATTCTGCCTGCTCATAGTAACCCGCATTGAGTAGTATGCTAGATACTTACCCCTAGCCTGTAATCTGCCAAGAGTTCGCATTTTACCACTTTTCCTATCGAATGCTGATGTTTCATTGTGGCTCATATCAGTCATGACATTCCTTGCAACGTTTGCAAATTTCGACACCTGATTTTCATTCAACCTGTTGCTCAAATCTATTCTTTCGTAACCATTATCATAAATGTCAACTCCATTGACTAAATTTATGGCTAATGCCGCACCCATCATTGCATAACACTTACCTAGATCTTCCTTCAATTTCTTATGATTCACAAACCCATTCACATTGACTATAACTAATTGCTCATCACTGTTAACCGCGGCATATGTACCATTGGCTACATTGAAAGGCTGTAAACAACGCAATAAATTAAGTGAATCAATAGCAGTGCCACCATCGCGATCCAACATTCCTAAATCACTATATCTATACGATATAGTCTCAGGACTAGCCGCAGCTATACCCAATATGCATAACATAACATATAATAATATCATTCTGTGTATTCCAGGGTTATTCACTTAACGGTAATGATCGGGCGGGGTTGAAACTAGAAAGAAAGGGTTTGCAGTGGGGAGGCATCCGCGTCTACTTATACCCCGGGAGGGAGGGCGCACATGCGAAGAGGTGGGGCGTTTAGTTTGCGGGCTTCCTTGAAATAACAATCGCCCTGTGGCCTTGGTGCTCGGTTGCGAGGCCTATTCATTCACAGCCTCCCTTCTTTGCAGGTTTTAGCATCATGCTTCATGCGACAAACGCCTCTTCATGCAAGAGATATCTACTGCGCGTGTCGGCTAAAATTATCCACGCGTGTTCATGCACTTACCTGACATTCAAGGCGCACCAGTGATTGGTTTCCAAATTTGTCTTTTCCAAAAATCGGCATATCTGTCCTGAGAATTTTGAACAGACTTCCAATGAAAGTCCCCCGGCCAAGTCAACAGAGTATGGTGATGGTTTTCAGGCAGGGAGTCGAGGTGCGAAAATCGTAAGTGTCGAATTTAAAGTGTCTGAAAAATCTTGAAAGTAGGTCATCAACTACTAGCTAATATAGTAACTAGGAGCTTTCAACCCACCTTTCAAGCACTGTAGTTTGACTTCTCTTATTATCACCAGCTTGCTCAACACCCTCAGTAGCATTCAGTTCATAAAAAGTGGCTTTATCCAAAAACACAGGTGCTCATTCTGTATATGTACTGCGAATCTGGGATAGCAACAAAAATGATTTTTTAAAAACGTCTTCAAAAATCAGAATCTTAATATAACGAGTAGAAATAGTCAATAATGGCTTTATTCGGTATTTATAATCTGTTCCTTTGTTCATCATTCGCCTCCAAGGTTGGTTGCTGAGATATGACGTTGGTGTAACTGCGATTTTCATACCCACTCAACCCTTCACAAAAAGAAGCGAAGATACATCAGGTCAATTAAAAGGAATTTCGGTAGGCCCAAGAGCCAACAGCGTACTTCTCAGACTCCAAAATACGCGTTGTTGATGTATCATACTTGGGAATGATTTGTGACGTGTTCAAACTTGCAAACAAAACCACAACTGCAATAAAACAAATAAGTCAAACCAAGTGACTAGGCTTCCAAGCTATTATTTGGATCTTTACCACGCAGTGATTAGCTTCATATCAGTAAAAAGGTTTGCTTGTAGAGCAATTGATTGTTCTCATTACTCGAACCCGTCCCATATCCTTTCGCAGCATTAGGAGGAACAAGCTACTCACACTAAGAATTCGACTAATAGCTATCTAGAGATTGCCGAAGTTTTCTTGAAGCGAAATCCGGTTCTACATCATCTACTTCAACTAAAACCAAGGGCTTGTGATACATCAGATGACATGATATCTATTAAATATGAAGTCCGAGCTCTGAGTGTAAAGAGCCTTTTCAGTCCACATGACTGGGTACAAAACTGTTACACCAGATTACGATAGATCGAAACTTGCGACCGACGTAAAAATAATAATGGAACAAGATAAAGTTCTAGACGGAATGCTCCTTACAATAGGAAGAGCCAACACCACAGGCGCCAGAAGTATTTTTGTGAAAAAAGGAAGCAAGATTTAAGCAAGACTTGACTCCTCACAGCTTTGAGTACACGAGAATTTTGCATCCTCCGCATTCATCTTTTCCACGACATTATTCAACCACTCATCAGCATTGACAATGGTTTCAAAGTAATTGGTAGCAATGACTTCCTCCCTGGAATCAATCACTTTTACGCAAATTTCATAATCAGACTTACCAGGGCAGTTAAAAAGGTAAGTGTCAGGGCGAGCTTGAATTTTCACCCAAGCACGATACTGTGATAACACCTCTGGAGAAAAGATCTCTCTCAAACTCATTTTAAAGTTAGAGAAGCCAAACCGTACTTATCTGTTCTGATTTATGTCCATGCATGAGAGTTTTAAGCGGATAAAAACGCGGCGCAGCCATAAATTGGGCGTCGTTGATCAACTTCTAGCCTCCAAGTAATCAAAGAAGGGCGTCTTGAGAAGTTCGTAGTTTAAACCATCCTAATTCCTTTTCCTCAATTTGGAATAGTCTCCTTAAACTTACTCCAATTGATATGGTGCGGCCTTGTAGACAGCAGCGTTTACACCGACCAGGTGTTACACTTTTACGGGTTTTGAAAGCCAGTCCAGACGCGTTCTCGGAGCAGACCTTAATTTTTGCTCCAATTGCAAGTGATGGAGGGTTGGAATAGTTGGGTTATCTTAGGTTAGACAAGATCGTCCTTCCTAGGTCAAATCTACAGTCTTCACAAACCTTCAAGTCGTCGTAAGTTCTGGTATGATTTATCAGAAGGGATAACCTTTGCGCAAGTCGTCTAAATTTGTCCGCAGGTTTCATGCACTTACCTGTCACTCAAGACGCACCAGGGATTGATTTCGAGTGTGTCTTTTCCGTAGTTCGCATATCAGCTTGTTTGGGTGAGACTTGAGGGAATTAATTAGTGTTCGAACTCTAAACTACCCGGACAATTCAACAGAAAGTGGTGAATCTCGGGTGCAAGGAAGAGCAGCCAAGATCGTAGATACGTAAATTTATAAGCGAGCTACTGTTTTACGTAATGAGCCCTTTAGGTTGCGGTAAGCACATCCTTAACAGTATAAATTAGCACGGTGATACTAGCAAGCTGTTACAAGCTAACTGAAGACCAATCCCTATATTCCTAAACAGTTGTACTTTGACAGAGGAGGGTGAATTAATTTCGGACGTCACCATTTGTTATTAGATACCTTATTATATCAAGTGCTGCCATCTTTGCTGCCATTTCCAAGACGTTTTTGGTCAGCTTTTTCTCTATTATATCTGTGAAACATCGATATATATCCGTCACAACTAGATGCACAATATAGGTAGTCGATAGAAACAAAAAGGAGAGGGGTCAAACACCTTTCATTCCAGATAACCTCCACGAGTTTGGTAAGTCTTGAAGCCATTGTAATTATCGAGCAATCGCGGACGAATTACTCAATTATATGTCAATTCTGAGGGTGGGCTAAACATGCCTGTTCAAGCAAATAGCCTCTTATGCATAATGTCAAGGTAACCCTCACAGTACTTGTGGGTTTTTATGTCATGTATTAGCTAATCACTCATTACTTTCCATTTGCCTATTTGCCACCCAATACCTTTTGGCTGAGCCTGTGATCTACTATTGTAAATTCTGAAATAAACGGAGATTTACATTACCGAAACCACAATGGCCTGGTAAATCACACAAAGTCGCTGGTAGCTCTTAGCCAGTCAACTGGAGATATAGACCAATTTTCATTGGACAGGTTTCATCCTGATGATCCCCATTAACCGCTGCCTTATGTCCACGAAACCAACCATGTAAACTTCTCAGC
The DNA here is from genome assembly GCA_003708405.2 of Candidozyma heveicola. Lineage (NCBI taxonomy): Eukaryota > Fungi > Ascomycota > Pichiomycetes > Serinales > Metschnikowiaceae > Candidozyma > Candidozyma heveicola. The sequence continues at coordinate 6,340 of PPOB02000025.1, forward strand.
ATCAATCATGGATGAGGCTTTCTAAATCACTCATGCCCTTCGCCGTAACCATTTGTGCAGTCAGCTACTTCCTAAGAGAGGTACCTTGCAATTTGAGAGGAATAAATTCTCGCTGAGATATGACAACCACATAGGAGGGAAGAATACCGAAAGTAATCCTGCTAGCTCTCATAGGCATCCTATCATCTTTTTGATTGATTTTGAATTCCCAATAATACCAAGTTTATGACCAAAAATGGTTTTTGATTTCTGACAAAATCCAGAAACATTGGTGCTCATAATGTATAATTAGTGCGAATCTGGATTGGTAACAGAAATGCGTTTTTCAAAAATGTCTTTAAAAATCAGAATCTTGATAAAATGTGCATGTTTTATTATTTACAGCTTTTAGTGGTATATATTGTCCTGCTGCTCAGGACTTTCTCTGGAGGGCACAGTTTATTACCCACCCACATAAGAGCCATTCAGGTACGTCTTGAAGGGCACTGGTCTCAGGACTGATTACATGGTTTTTCACTTCGGATACATAAGTTTTCCATAGTAATTAGATGAATCAAGCAAAAAAAAAAAAAAAAATAAAGGTGTTTTGCTTATTGAGCACTTGTTTCCACTCACACTATAGTGTGATTCTTTTTCAGGCGTCGATTTTGCAATGTATAAAGAATACCTGAAAATTTGTCTTGGAGACATGTAAGGGTAATTCTGGCGCCTTTTCGTCCAAAGTTAAGAATCGCTTGTTGTACACTCTCAACAACTGGCTCGATCAAATGGATAAAGCTTGCTTTTACGTCGAATCTACGGACTTTGAACTATCAAGCCCTACCAACATCGAAGATATACTTCAAATCCTGTCCAATATACCAAATCATGACCACCCCAGCGTCTATTACCAACGAACCATGGTGACTATGACATTTATCAAAAAGGTTATGTTCGCCTTTCGTTTTGAGTTGTCATTAGAAAAAAAGATCCCTGGTCGGTGACCTCTTAAATCGGAAGACTACGTGGGGCATTGACTCTTTCGAAGACGAAATTCTGAAAATGTTTTCAGACTGAGGCTTAATTGCGGTACAAATGCATGTTTGTCAGAGGTGAAGGAGCTACTGAAATAACTAGATATCATCTAAAGCTTCATTAATTTAAAAGGAGGGGTTGGTCACTTTTTTGGCTCATGAATATCGTGGATCTCCTTCACAGAGTCGCTATCAGGTGCCGAAATCACCATCGGGTCTTCCCCTAAGGATCTTCCAATCTCCTTCAAGCTTAACCGCTTAGTTTCCACCCAAAAGACAATAACGATTATCAAAAACACCACATCATAGCCTGCATTGATGACATAAAACTTCCAACCGATGTTGTTCATTGCAATTGGGAGAATAAATGTAGCAAAAAGGCCTCCAGCACAGTTGGTGAACTTGAAAATTGTCGTTCCCACTGCTCTTGTCTTCATGGGAAAAAGTTCAGATGGATAAAGACAGTTGAGTGGAGTGATACAAAAATTGTAAAATCCATTGAAAAGAAACATGAAGAATATCGTAGCGTATTGCCCGCTTCTGTTGGTACTATTACCGTAAATTTTCACGAATGCACCAAGCAATGCAAAACTGATAATCATGCCCGTGAGCGACCCAATTGCTTGCTTCTTTCTCCCCAAATAATCAAAAGCGTAAGCACCACTAACAGCACATACAAAATTCCAGCAAGAGCTGATCAAGTTTATCTGTAAAAGCTCTTTTGATCCTGTAATTCCAGCCTGCTGAAGAATAACAGTAAGGTAGTAGCTTCCCACGGATGAACCTCCCAACTCTGAGATAAGTGCAAGTGATATAACCATGATCAAGCGTCTCTGGTCTGGTCTATTTGGACGAAGCATTGTATGCCAAGCTCCTCTAGTATCTTGCTTCTCTTCTTCGATGCTACATCTAATCTCCTCTGCCATCGCTTCTCCCTGGTCTTCATTAAGATTATTGCCCACCATAAGCACTTTCACAGCTTTCATAAACTCCCCCTTGAGTATCAACCATCGAGGAGATTCAGGAACGAGGAGAAGAAGAATTATAGCCAATGCACTGGGAATTGCCTGCAAAAGAGATGGAAGTCTCCAGGCCCATGTTCCTCCAATATCCTCCGTTCTGTAGGTGATACCTGCTGAAATTATTGCACCTGCGTTGAAGCAGGTAAAATACATTCCAACCATGAAGCCTCTTACAGATTTTGGAGCTATCTCAGCAACCATGAGTGGCGATGCAGCGCCAGTTAATTGGGTACAGAAACCAAGGACAATTCTGGCAAAAATAAACATGCCCATATTGTCTGTGGAAGCAGTTTGTAAGGCCACTCCGACAAAGCTGAACAGAGAAGCTAGTAAAATGGTCATTTTGCGTCCCAAGTGATCAGCCATATATTGCATCAAGAAGCACGAGACAATGGATCCCATCCACACGCTTGCGTTCATCAAGCCATTGATGGTTGGATTGAGATTGAAGTAGTTAGTAAATTGCGGAATAGCAATAAGACTTGACATCATCATTGTGTCGTAGCCCATGGTGATGGAGTTGATTGCAGCTGCTAGACAAGTCACAGTTAAGAGTAACTTCTGTGACTTTGGCATGAGTCGTGGAACATAGTCAAGTTGGAACATTGAAAAGTTGTTGTCAAGCAAAATCAATCTCACCTCAAGATTTACTACTTATAGCCTTTACGAAGCGGAAGAGATAGATAAGCTTCCGGCTAGAAGCGGGCGGGTCATTAACTGAAGTATCCTTAAAGAGCCGAGGCGGAATTTTGGTATTCGGGACTTGCCAGATCTAAAGATTGAACTAATTTGCACTGATACGCGATTGTACGCCAATTCGGCCGAGTCTAAAACTAAGTTTCGGCCGAGGCTTGATATGTGTTTCGACCGAAGCACTTATCTTTCTCCATAAAATAGATTCTGTTATGCTTCCGTAATTTTAAAGATTTCTTTTTACTCTGTAATCTAACGCTTGAGAGCTATGGAATTCAGAACTATCGATATCGAGAATGTTCTCGACCAGTTGACTTTGCAAGAGAAAATCGGCCTTGTCAGTGGCCGTGACTCATGGCACACTTTCCCTGTTCACCGCCTTGGTATTCCTTCCTTAAGAATCACCGATGGTCCTAACGGCGTCAGAGGTACCAAATTTTTTAATTCTGTACCCACCGCCTGTATTCCCACGGGAACTGCTTTGGCAAGCTGCTGGAACGCTGAATTAATGCACGAAATCGGCAAGATGATGGGTGAACAGTGTCGAGCCAAAGGTGCTCACGTTCTCATGGGGCCTAATATTAATATGGTCCGGAACCCTTTGTGTGGCCGGAGTTTCGAGACTCTCGGAGAGGATCCTATCTTATCAGGCTTGTTGGCCCTGGCATACTGTCAGGGAATCCACAAAGCAGACGTCATGATATGTCCAAAACACTTGGTTTGCAACGACAAGGAGGACTCCCGTATGACAATGAATGTCCTGATTTCCGAAAGAGCTCTCAGGGAAATCTACTTGTTACCATTCATGCTCGTCCAGAAATACGCCAATCCTGAAATGTACATGGCAGCATACAACCGCTTGAACGGTGTTCACTGCAGTGAAAATGCCTATTTGATGAAAGACATTGTCAGGGGAGAATGGGGTTTCGAGGGATGTTTCGTGTCGGACTGGTATGGAACGGTTTCCTGTGCTGATAGCATCAACGCTGGATTGGATCTCGAGATGCCTGGCCCCTCAATTTGGAGAGGGAAGCTCTTGGAGATGTCTGTTTTTCACGATACTGTGACCCAGAAATCTTTGGATGATGCGGTCAGAGGAGTCTTGTATTTGGTGAACAAGGCGGTAGGGACTGGGATTCCCGAAGACGCCTTTGAGGGCATGAAGGATGATGATGCAACCACAAAATTGGTGCTTCAGGCTGCCAGAGAGTCAATTGTGTTGATGAAAAACACCAATCAGATTCTTCCTCTTCAGAAGAACAAGAAGGTTTTGGTCATTGGAGAAGCCGCCATAAAGGGTAACTACACCTCTGGAGGCTGTACCGGTGTTGCTTCCTACCGTCAAATTTCCTTGTACGACTCTCTTGTCCAGCGTTGTGGAAGCTCCGACGTTACCTGGTGTTTAGGCGCCTCCAACAGAAAACTGCTTCCTTCGTTTTCCCTCTTAGCCAAAAGCAAAGAAGCCTGCCCCATCAAGTTCTGTGTCTATGACGATCCAAGAACTGTCACCCACCGTAAAGCTATCACGGAAGAGATGGTGGGCGAAATTGACGCCATGCTTGGAGACTTCGATCCTGCCAAACTCAGAGATATCAACCAATTGTATGCCAATTTTCTGGTGGTTGTATCTGTACCTGAGTCTGGTTCATACACAATCAATTTGAAGGTGTCGGGTCTCGCCAGGATTTATATTGATGGTGTTTTGAGAACAGTGAATGATCTCGAGCACAAGAACAGTGGAGCCTTTGGTTTAGATGCACCAGAGATTATCGAGGAGATTTACCTCGAAGCTGGGAAAGATTACCTTTTTGAAGTGGACTTTGAGAGCACCATAGGCAAGTCCTCTTTCATCACAGGCTATGGATGTGTCACCTGTGGAATCGAAAAATACATTTCTCCAGAAGAAAGCATCAAAGAAGCGGCGACTTTGGCAAAGCAGTTCGACCAGGTCATTGTTATTACTGGCCTCAACAAGGACTTCGAATGTGAAGGTTTCGACCGAAAGACCATGGATCTTCCTCCATATCAGGATTTGCTTGTTGAGTCTGTTTTGTCCAGTAAGCCAGATGCGGTCGTGATAATTGAAAGCGGTACTCCTGTCACTCTTCCTTGGGTGGACAAGTGCAGCACGCTTTTGCATTCTGGATATATTGGAGAGCAGCTTGGAAATGGCCTTACTGATGTGCTCTTTGGAGAATATAATCCTAGTGCCAGGCTTTCATATACTTGGCCTAAGAGATACGAAGATTCCTCTTCCTCCACAAGCTTTCTCGTTGACAAAAGGTATTCCTTGACCTATCTTGACGACATTTACATGGGCTACCGCCACTTTGATCTTTGCAAGATTGAGCCTCTTTTCGCTTTTGGTCATGGACTCTCATACACTTCGTTTGAGTTCAGTGACCTTGAACTTGCTGTAAACGAACAAACAGTTTCTGTCAGCTTGAACGTCAAAAACACAGGCAAAATTGACGGCTCCACAATAGTTCAGGTTTATGTCGCTCAGAGAGGTGGTGCTGTGCCACTTCCCGTAAAGAGTTTGAAGGGTTTCCAAAAGGTTGACTCTAAAGCTGGAGCAGTAGTCAAGGTGAAGGTTGACTTGAGCAAGAGGATTTCCTGCTCTTACTATGACACAAGCATTTCCAAGTGGACCATGGAGAAGGGAACTTATGATGTCATGGTCGGCTCATCAAGTGACAAGATTGAGCTTAGAAGCTCCTTCGATGTTGAAAAGACCTCTGGCTGGCTCTCCCTTGAGGAAATATAATTCTCTTTTCTCCTTGAAATTGTTTCAGAATCCATTTGAAGGACAAAGATACCGGTCTCCGACATCGGCTTGGAAGAGGCTTGCGGTCCCATATCCTCGCTATTTATCAAAGAAAATCACTAGAATAGATGAATTTTCTATGACAACAGACCCCAGAATCGCTCACTGAGCTGATGATTGTCGTTAACGTTAATGACAAGTTTCGATGCGTTCTCATTATCCCTCCGTAGTCCACTGCAAATAGGACATTGGATCCATTGCCAATAGAGTGCAAGAACGTTTTGTTTAATTGAACGGTATTATTGATGATGAGTGTTTGTGGATCTTAATTTTTTTTTAAAAATTTTCTTGAGACTTGACTCAAAATATTAGACGACTGATTCTTGGCTGACTGAAAATTCTCGGTTTATCGCAGGATATCAAAGGTGTATCTAAAGTATTGAGACCGGCAATGTTTGGAAGAAATAAAGCATTCAGAGAGCAACGAGGCTGGCGCCAGTTGAATGCTGATCATTAAGAATACCAGAGCAAAGTAACTACCCTTCTTAATTAGAACTGAGTTCTTTTGACGATACCCAAAATCTTTTTTTCATTGTCCCTCCAAAACAGGTAGTTTCATGAAACACCGAGTGATTGAGACTCCCTATGAGGAAGTGTAATGAGACATCAAAGCCTCTGTTTTACGAACCGAAAATGACATAAATAGAGGCTGTCTACCCACTTTGACCGCCATCAAACAGAAATCAAAATGGCCGCTCAAACTACTCAGAACAAAAACAACGCTCCAAAGGACAACAACTTGAACAAGCACGCCGGTCGTGGTGCTGTGCCTTTCATGTGCACCATTGTTTAGACGAATAAAAATAAATCTTCATTGATTGTAGACCTCATTGATTAGCTTTGGATTAGATGGAGAGACCCCATTATCCAAAACGTCTCAAATTAATCTGCTGAAGCATGACCATTGTAGAATTGCAGAAATCTGGTGTTTCCATTTAAAAAATTTTCATTGAAGCATTGCAGCTAAACAAATCCGCTAGATCAGATAATCAGCTAAATGCATCAACCTTGCAGTCGCGATTATGGCGGAAAGACGGATTAGTGTCAGCTAGATGTACGGATGCAGCCAAGCACAAACTTCACGGATCTGCATCGTATACTTTGATTTTTTGAATACTTGGTGATCTTGAATTTATTGGCAAGGGTGTATGCAAGTATGGAAAGCCGAAAGCGGAAGCTAACCATCAAATGTCACCATCTGGTCAGCACTGAACTTCTGAGGTCTAGTTCAGACAGTGCGGCGCCAGTTAGACCATTATGCACTAGGTCTTGGCGGAATTGACAGCGGAATGTGAAGAAATGGATTTTCGGTTTTCTCTCCGAACCATACGACACCTTGATTATCCCGCCTAATTAGAGGCTTTACATAGGCTTGAATTCAGTAGATCAGACATTTTAGACCAAAAAACCAAAACCTCCCAGCAGCTCCACAATCATGCCTCATGCCCAGAATAAGCGCTCGTATTTACAGATGTAGTGACAATGTTGCAGCAGACCTCAACACCCACTGGTTTGTCCATTACAGCAAATGACAGCCTTTCAAAAGGCACTCCTCGAGTCAATTGAGCCAATCCGAAGTTAAAGACGCACTTTCTTCCAACCCAGTCTCTATTCTGCTACCATGAAACCCTCGCCAAGAATTCGGCTTCTCGTAATGAAGCGACCTCATTTCCTCTCAAGAGCCTATACACACTTATTGGCAGAGGCAGTCCATCTGAGATATTCAACCAATGAGCAGCACTGCTTCTACCAAGGTGCATTAACAGCTTTGACATCGGAGTCTCAGGGACAAGAAACGCCCATTCATGGGCAAAAGCGAACTCTTGATGGTGCAGACGAGATTTTCTTGCACCCATTGTTATCCTGGATACAGTAAATAATATGCTAGGAACCTCCGTCAGAATGTACAACCCGCAGACGGAGAAATGTCAAAAGGACACGGAGAAAAGAGAACTACCATACTAACTTCGCTAAACCTTCAGAAAGCTGGGCAAAAGTGATCCCATCAGATACCGATGAAGCAATGCGTGCAGTTTTCCGTATGCATGCGGCAGATCAACCGACTCGGCACCTTACTCCGCTATCCCCCATTGGTTGCAAAAGGCTGTCAAGACGGTGGGGGACGTCAATGTCAAATCGATGGCTGCAAAAGTCTCCAGACAATAGATGCCCTCACTGGGGTATATAGGAACCCCAAATCTACTGATTATTTTCCCATCACAAAATGGCTGCAACCCGCTCTTCCTCAGAGGACAAAGCCTTCAGGCTGTCCAACGAGTTGACCAAGCATGAAACGAGTTCCTCTGCTGACTCGGATGACTCCAAAGTGTTCAATAAGTCGTTTGGTATCAGAAAACAGGAAATGTTGATGGCCCAGCTCGACAACGTCTACATCAAGGCGTTCTACTTCTTCTCGATTTTCATCGGCATGTATGTTTCTATTGTGGAGACCGCTGTTTCGAGGGTCTTCATTGGATACGCTACCAGTGACTACAAGAAGCACTCGCTCATGTCGACAGTGTCGCTTATTCGTGCGGTTGTGGCTGCGAGTTCGTTGCCTGCTTTTGCAAGATTGTCGGACATTTTTGGCCGTTTTGAGATATTTCTTCTTGGGCTCTTGTTTCGTGTGGTAGGTCTTATAGTCATGTCCCAGGCTGATACCATTGAGAAGTACGCTGGTGGTATTGTGCTCTACGGAGCTGGTTTTGCCGGTGCCAGAATCTTGTTCCAGATCAGTGCCCAGGATGCTGCTTCTTTGAAGGCCAGATTATTAGCCATTGCCCTCATTTCCCTCCCCACAATCATATCTACCTGGTCCAGTGGTGAGATGGTCGAAGGATTGTTGCACAAATACAGCTGGCACTTTGGTATTGGTATGTGGGCATTTGTCTTTCCCTGTTCATGTATTCCCTACTTGTCGTGCTTCATCTACATGAAGTGGAAAGTCCACAAGCTTCCCGAATGGCAGCAGTTGCGCCAAGAGGAAAAAGAGAGCCAGGTGGAGCTCAACGCCGCCCAGGCAAACAGCAGAGAATACCTTGCCAACGGTGGAAACAAACTCTGGGGAAATATCAGGCTCGCGTGGAAATGGTGCTATATCAAGGCCAAGCAGACCTTTTGGGAAGTCGATGTTATGGCATGTTTCTTTCTTGTTGCAATTTTCGGCTTGATCTTGGTGCCTATGACTTTGGCTGGAGGTACCCACACAAAGTGGCAGAAAGCAGAAATCATTGTGCCTGTGGTGCTTGGTTTCTGTGTGATTCCTGTTTTCGTGATCTGGGAAATGAAGTGGGCCAGGCTCCCTATGGTGCCTTTCCCTGTGTTGAGAGACAGAGGCGTGTGGGCCGGTCTTGGTATTGGTGTGATGAACACCTTTGCTTCTAGTATTCCTGGTGAATATGCCTACGCTGTACTTTTGGTGGGAATGAACGCTTCCGAGGTTGTTGCCACGAGAACTCCTTTATTGGGCTCCTTCACCTCCTCCATTGTCTTGCCTATTCTTGGATTGGTCATTATGAAAGTGAGAAGAACCAAAGGCTTCATTCTCTTCGGTAACTGTATGTTGTTTGTGGCCATGGGTTTATTTGTGCATTTCAGAGGAGACAACGACGGAGTTAACGGGAAGTACTACAGAGATGGTATTGCCGTGGCTTTTGTGATGGATGGTTTCGCCTCTGGGTTCTTCATGAGAGCTGTTGGTGTTTCCATCCAGTCTTGTACTAACTACGAGTACATGGCCACGGTGACTGCGCTTTTTGCAGCCATCTACAAAATCGGTGGTGCCATTGGAACCTGTGTTTCTGGTGCTATCTGGACTCAAAAGATGTACCCTACCATCAAAACCAAGATGGAGGAGTTGGGCGTGGACACAAAGCTTGCTTTGCCCGCCTACCAATCCCCATACAAGTTCATTGAGAAATACGCTTGGGGAACGCCTGCTAGAAGAGCAGTCGTGCTTGCATATGCTGAATTGCAAAGGCAGCTTTGTATCGTGGCCATTTGTCTTTTGGTTCCATTGCTTGTTTTTGTGTTCTTGTTGAGAGACCACAAGTTGGGCGATGGCATGTCTCTTGAAGAGTCTGACGACATTGAGAAGGGTACCGTTGGTGACAGAAAGAAGGCCAGAGTGGTCTTCAACGATGACAACGACCACATTTTGAACTTCTTCAAGCTGATTGTGGGAAAAAAGTAATTTTCATGTTCATAGTTAATGTTTGTTTTACGGTGCTTGTAAAGATTAGATTAAACGGTGGTTGCCGATAGGTGGAAGAGGCGTTTAAGGAATTCAGGTTAAACTGGACCTTGGGGACAAGAGAATAGTAAGATTCGAAGTCTGTCAAAAAAACCGCATATAAGGGTTTGAAAAGCAATCCTCGATAAAAAAACAGATTTCTGCTAGGAAGGCTTCTGGTACATCCTTTTCTTAGGAATATCGGGTTATCACGAACTATCTCCGGTGCTAAAATGCAAACTAAAATGGGGCTGAAAAGAGGCTGATTCGTGATAATACGGCAATCACACGGTTCGTGAAGGAAAACGCTTGCGATTACGTCTATTTCAAAGATTTTCAAAAGTGAAGTGACACTGGGGAGTAAAATTGGTGGTTGAGTAGTGAGAAGTGCCCTAGCTTCATGTCGAAGATCGACCCACCAGAATATACAGCAGTTGGAGAATCTCTGGAGGTTGCTTAGCTAACCTCGACAAAAACAAATTACATCCACTTTATCGAAAAAGATGAGAACCAGGAGGTAATTGACCGGGCCATCTCCAAACTCCTCGAAAAAGACCCCTCGAAATACGTTTCACACGATGTCAATTCGTTCAAATTGGGCAATACCACTTGGGTCGTGACAGCAGTGGAGCTTCAAGGTGAGCCAGAGACTGAGACCGCAGACAACGACAAGCTTCTTGAAAATGTCTGTCGAAAAGAAGGAATTCTGGCTGTGGGCTCAGGCCCCAACTTGTGATGGCGGGTGCAGACTCGTTTACACTCTCATACACAAAGCACAGCTCAATATTGACCCTTTTAAAGCGGTTTTGAACTCAGACTTTTATCAATTGGGAGAAAAGCGTGGGTCAATATACGCATTTTGCTGTCTCCGAGTGGCTAACACACGTATTCCATTCGAGCCTGGTTTTCAAAACCTAACAGCAAATCAGTTTTACAAATTCCAGACAAGCGTGAGTGCAATCATTGATGCAAATAAAGCGGAAAACTCAGTATATGGCAAGTTAGTTGTCGCCTAATCACCCTACCTTTTTTGCACTGCTTGGTGGGACCAATCTTGTTGCACCGTCAGCTAATTTGAAGGATTACCTTCAAAGTTCTGCTAAAGCAGAATGGGTTGGCATTCTACCTGTGCCTGATTGACATAAAGATATCAAGGGTAACGATTAGCCTCAAGGAGTACATAACGTGCAATGAACCAACAGGGGAGAGACTTGAAACCCGAAAAGACGTTCAAACTTTGAATTTACAGGATATTAAATGCGAAGAGATAATCCGCAACTCGGAGTACGCTAGGCTCCGAGGCGATATTGAGGTTTACCTCCCCGATTCTCTTTATGACTGCAAGCTTCAGAAGCTAGGGCCATCATTCTTTTCAAAAATTTGCACCAGAGGGTACGCCCTTGAATTCTTGGTTACAGTTGAATGCTTGAAAGGTAAATTCAACGTTTTGTCGAATAAACGCTCCCAAGTCTCAGTTTTTATCGCTTTACGACAAGTTCACGACCCTAAAAGGATATACTGGTAATATTGATGGCTTCTGTGTCTTCTTGCCAAAAAAGAACCCAGTGGTTTCGGGTAAGAGTTTTGAGGAGCTTTGTACTATACGCATATCATGCCAAACAAATTTCACGTGGGACTTAAGATGATTTCTATAGAGATTGTTGAAAAGACCATAAGAAAGGAGGGCGACAAGATCATGAGCGAAGAAAAGTCCAGGGTTTTGGTAGCAAGTCTTTTCAGAGCCGTAGGGGGTAAGGCGTTCGTGAACAAATACGACTTCAACGATGAGCAAATGGTGACCGTTCCGGATGATGTCGCAAATTGTAGGATCCCAGAGTTGACCCCCTCGGTGGTTTCTGAGAAACTTTGCCGAGATTACTACCTCGTCGGGAAACTCAAGCTTTCTATTTTGTCTCTACAATCTGTCAAACTAGCTCTTGTCGATCGAATTGCCGTCTTTAACGAGAATCATCTGGAATCATTACTACCTCCACGCTACTACAATGGGAAATTAACGACTGAAGGCGAGAAAAAAAAAAAATTAAAAAAAAAAAAAATAAAAGAGGAAAAGGACACCATTCCCTTATAGGGTGCCTTCCGTCTTTTTCTTCAATCGACTCTCAGGCATCCAACGAGTTGGTTCATGAATTAAATCTCCCATCAATTAACGGGTAACCTTGTCTATGAGGGATACGACAGTGGGAATAAAATTGCGGAGGATTCAGAGACACATGGAAAAACATGATAATTTAATCATGAAATAAACCGGATAAGTTAAAAAATAGGTATTATCTGGGGAATCGAATATGGAGAACTCGCTCGAGTCGACCTTACAAATTGTTGGGCTGCTTCCTGGCCAATGCATGCGGAAGTTTTTGGCCTGTTCTCAAACCTTTACAGTTTACCCGGCCTCCTTGCATGATGCGATCCTGGCTTGGCCAATAGGATATGCACTGGAACCATAAATGTTTTATTTGGCGGCGACTTTCAGGCTTTGGAGTCTTCCATGTGGCGTATACTGAAGATACAAATCAGAAGTGAAGCGCCGAAGAGTGTTTTAGATTGGAATGCAAACTAAAATACCCTGGATGCTCTTCAGGCGTATGTTTTGTCAGGATATTCAAAGATATGATTCTGGAACCTTCGAAGCACGACCTGAAGGAATAAGATCTATTTGTACGGATACAGCAAATCTAAGTGGTTCCGTAGGTCTTCCTAAAGGATTTTACACGTCACACAAGAAAGCGTCATTTATTGTCCATACTGCTCTGTGTTCCTTGCAGTTGTCCGAGTATGGCAGTCACCATAAATGATGAATTCATTTGAATATCCATCTTGCTTACAACAAGGATAAGCAGCCTTTAAGAAGGCAGCCAAACTGCCCGTTAAATGTTTCTTCGGTGAAACATGACATGGCATAGATTCCCCTCTGCTAAGCACGAGCACGGGTTTTCGGGGAGACACACATCCGAATATTTCATGACCAAGTACACCGTTCACAGATTTCAATCCAAAAAGAATAAGGATATCTTTTACTGAAGTGGGAAATGCAGATTTTTAAAGAGCAGCAGCTGAGAATGGACAGCTTTGACCCTAAAGTGTACAGCAATATACCCCCGTTGGTACATCTTTCAATACCAAACAGCTACGATAAAATAATAAATTAAGGCATCTTCGAATATTTGCCATGTACTGTTGGCCCATAGCAGTAGTGAGTTGTGCCCCAGATATTTGGTTGAAGACCCCTGAGTCTCCAATGAAGAACTCATGAGATTTCTTGCCAAGGACAGGGTTCGTAAAGGGAGCCTGCATCTCTACATTAATTCACCGACCCCCAACGCTGATTCATATCTGTAAATTCATCTAAGTCTTCAAAATCGACCTTGACACCATGCCATTTTAGGCTTTCGTCAACTGAGAGAATGCTCTTTCAAGCCTGAGGATAGCAGCTTGAAAAGCAGTAGGAGCCTTGGTCCTTCATGAAATGGTTGAGCCAGGTCCTCAACTTACGAGCTTGTAAAATGTTTCCACTGTAAAGTTTTGCCCAATCACAAAAGTATATAATAGGTGTAGATACATGTACATATGCATCTGCGTCTTGTATTGGTAAGTTTTATGCGCCATAGTGCGGCTGAACGGACCCTCTTTGCGACTACCCATCTCAAACTGATGAAATTGATAAGAAATTGAGAACCCATGAACTAAACATAAACAGCCTATTCGGCAAGGGCTATACTTATTGGGTGTAGATTGAATAAAATGGACGTATTTTTGTTGCCCGAAATCCTCCTTCATGCTCTAGCCACAATGAATCCGACCCCGAGTAAGGCTTCCAACGTCATTGGCCATCCCCAATGTGCGGCTTTCTTGTCCCTCAGTCGACATATAAAACACCTCTCAAGGAACAGGATCTCTACGCATGCAGAGACGGAGAATCGGCGAAAAAGTTTGTCCTCAATATTCAAACCACCACGTGTTTGGTTATGATAGGCTGCAAAATTGTGAATCTCTCTATCGGTACCGAACAGGCATCACTGTGCTTCTAGGCTGCCAGCTAGTATGTTTGGAGATGCATAGAAGACAATAGCACAGAAGCTTGGCGCATTTACGAGGATGTGATAAAAAAGTATATAGGCAGCTGGGGTCCCTGACTAGTTCAGCATAATGCTGGAATCACTGACTTCTTCAGCCAAAGCGGCTTCGATGGGTTCCCAGGAACCTAAGGATGCTGAGTCAAAGGGATTGACAAAGGTTATTTCCCACAGCTCTGAAAATGAACAAGACTCTGACTCCCAAGCTCCATCGGTGGCAGAGTCTCAGCCAGTAGCTCTCAAATCGTTTGGAATCAGAAAGTCTGAATTGGAACTTGCACAAATGACAGGTCCCTTCCACAGGCTTTTCTACTTCTTCACCCTTTTCATCGGAATGTTCATAATGGTGACGGAACAATCTGCTACCGGTGTGTTTGTGGGTTATGCAACAAACTCGTACAAACAGCACTCACTCATGTCTACAATCACCACTATTGCTCAAGTGGCCATGGCTGCTTCAATGCCCTTCTTTGCAAGAGCTTCCGACGTGTTTGGTCGACTTGAGATTTTCTTGGTAGCGTTGGTCTTCAAGACAATTGGAACGATCATCCAATCCCAAGCCTTGGACATTCAGAGATATGCTGCTGGGAGTGTTTTCTACGCTATCGGAAGCTCAGGAATGGTTCTTGTTTGGCAGGTCAGTATTGCTGATGCGTCCACATTGAAATGGAGATTTCTCGCTCTTTCTTCCTTGTGCTCAACTATGATCATCACAACGTGGTCTATTGGAGAGATCACACAGGCTATATTGGCAAGGCATTCTTGGCGGTTTGGAATTGCTCTCTGGGCATATGTTACCCCACTCGCCTGCTTGCCATACATGTTGACGTATCTCCATTTGATCTGGAAAGCAAGGAGGACGGAAATTTGGACAGAGATCTCTCGAGAGCACAAGGAGAGCTTTCTTCAGGGAAGTGCCACTGCAACAAGAATTCACCAAGAACGCATTTCTGCAGAAAACTTTATTCTGAGGCAATGGGCTGCAACCAAGTTCTTCTCCCTTAGAGTAGTCAAGACGTTGCAGAAGATCTTGTGGGACATGGATCTCATTGGCTGTCTTTTGATTGGTGTTATGCTCGGTTTGTTCTTGGTGCCTTTGACTCTAGCAGGAGGTGCCAATTCAAAATGGCAGCAAGCGTCCACAATTGTACCACTTGTCATGGGATTTGTCACTATTCCTATTTTTATTTTTTGGGAAAGCAAACTCACAAAGAGACCCTTGCTTCCATGGGTGTTGATGAGAGATAGAGGAATCTGGGCTGCTTTCGGAGTGAGTGTTTTCGCTTATATGATTACAACGTTGCCCGGAAGCTATGCCTACCCTGTTTTGCTTGTGGGTATGAATGCAACAGTGAAAGTTGCAACAAGAACACCAACATTGGGTACTTTCACGGAGGGTATCACTGTGCCAGTTGTCGGACTTATTTTGACGAAGGTAAGAAGGACCAAAGCGTTCATTATTCTCGGAGATTTCGTTATGCTTATCGCCATGGGTCTCTTTGTGCACTTCAGAGGCTCCAGTGACGGATCGAACGGAAAGTATTTCCGTGATGGTGTTGCAGCAGCAATGTGTATCTCCGGTGTTGCACAGGCCATGTTTTTCAGACTCACCACCACGAGTATTCAAGCTTGCACTAATCACGAGTACATGGCTCCGGTAACAGCTCTTTTCGGGAGTTTTGTCACTGTGGGAGGAGCATTTGGAAGGACCATCTCTGGAGCCATTTGGACACAGAAGATGTATTCTACCATTTACTCCGAGATGGAGAAGCTAGGAGTGGATACTTCATTGGCAATGCCTGCTTACGCATCACCATACGATTTCATTGTCGAGTATCCTTGGGGTTCGGATCCAAGAGTGGCAGTCAGTAAGGCTTACGCCGTGATTCAACGCCAGCTCTCTATTGTGGCCGTTTGCCTCTGTGTTCCTATTCTTGTCTTCATTCTTCTCTTGAGAGATCACAGATTGACCGAGACGCAAAACTTGGATGATCTTAATGTGGCAGATCCCGAGAAAGCTTCGAACATCGTCGAGCGTGAAAAGACTCAAATTGTATTCAAAGACGACAAAGACTATATTATGATCGGGATCAAAAAGGTCTTGGGAATCAAGAGGAAAAATGTCCCCGCCTTATAGGTGATAACCAGCTAGTCGATATGGCCAGAAAACCTGCCACCTTTTGTGAAAGCTTCAGTTCTATCAGGATAGCCTGCTGATAAGGGTGCACTAGCTCCTAATATTAATCTCTAATTCCTAAATCAAAAATGTTGTGTTTTTCAGCTGCGCTTTTGTAGCCCCGTTGACCGTCATCAATGACGAAAGTTAAAATGATTGCCACAATGTTGTGCTTGAACAACAGACTACTTTACGCATTAGTTTTGAAATTTCTGCTGAAGTTCTCAGAATGCCTAGAAAACGCAGCAATTTCTCTTTCCTTGAGCCTGAGGATTTTATACTCCTCCCAGTTTGCGATCCCTCTACAGCTTTTGCTTTACTTCCAAAAAGTCAACAATTAAATAATCTTAGTATGGAAATGAAAACCCCAAGTGTTACAGGTTCACCAAATAGGTAAGAGACATCACGCCATGTCTCTTGCGTTCTTCACACTGAATTGCTAACAAGAGCGAGAAGTAAGTAAAGTGGATTTCGATCTTAATGAAGTCCAGAAGTAACTTTTCTCAAAATCACATTTTCGGATTGGAGCATCAATCCTGCAAGATAATATCTTTTAAGCTGTCAAAAATGACAGCTTTCTTGGCGTGTGTTGACATGTGCAGCACGCAGCCAACACTCAAAAGATCTTCTGTATAGCAGAGCTTGAGGGAAGTATGGAAAGAAATCTTCATCTTTGGAAATGCAGTGTTCCAAGATACATATATGGTCATGACTAGAATATGTTCTATGTCATCTATTGAAACCTTTCTCGTGGATCATAGTTTTCTTATATGACGATGGCCTCAGGACATAGCAGCGTATTTAATCTAGAGATTTCCTAGACAGATACGACAAATTGAAAATCACGTATAAGCCGCCTATGTGGTATTTACCAAGATCTCGGTGTCTTGAAGAAGAGCCGATTATTTGCGGACATTGAAGAAAAGGACGTCCGAATTCTGGTCTATTTCGAGATCATGTACTAGAAAAACATCTGGGTGACCATGGACTGCCTTGTAACTCTCCACGATGCCCTTAAAGTGTTGACTCATGTAGCATTGAAAATTTAGCGAATCGACCGAGTGTTTTTCTAAAACGCTTACTTAATGATTCAACTGTTACCTGCGGAGGAGTTGCAATCAAAAACAAAGCGAGCAAGCCAGTCATCGTAAAATTGACCGATGATGTCCGGAGCTGGAAGGATTTTAAGGGAAAGAGACAGTTCCTTTCATTTAGCTTGGACCTTCCAAAATAAGCATCCTAAAAATGCTCTCCGTTTTCTACTTTACATTGGATACACATTTACTCAAACATGACTTAAATTTGGTCACGCCATTCCCTGAAAGCATTCCGTAGGCTCTTTCGGCATCTCTTCTTGATCCGATTCGAGTGACAGTGGAGGTTCTCAACTAGGCTTCAACTAGGCATGTTGAAAGTCAATTTCATTCATCCACAAAGACGAAAAGGATACAATGCCATAAACAAGTCATTTATTCTCGTAGAACCCCCTGCGTCCTTATCACTGATCCAAGGCCCAGATTCGTGAGTCGTGCATCGCACAGATACTCTAGTGAACCCTAGACATACGACAAATGCCTCAAGATTAGTGTATCACGGGGAGAGATCGGAAATAGCTGTCTTCCGTTTCATGCTTGCTCACTCACTCTTCGCTTAAATCCTGTCACCAATACCAGCTAACATGGATACCCCGGCTCCGAAACAAGATGACGCTTTCACAGGCCCTAACTTAAATGTCACTCTCATGTGCCCAGACTGCAAGACATATCCTCCTAATCTAATAGAGCGTTTTAGCGAGGGCGATATTGTGTGTGGAGACTGTGGGTTCGTTCTCAGTGATCGTGTGGTAGACACAAGATCAGAATGGAGAACCTTCAGTAATGATGACCAGAATGGCGATGATCCCAGTCGTGTGGGAGATGCTGGAAACCCTCTTTTGGATTCGGAAAATCTCTCTACAATGATTTCATATGCGCCTGAGAACGTGAGGGCTGGGAGGGATCTAAGCCGGGCCCAAGCTAGGTCTTTGGTGGACAAAAAGGATAATGCTTTGTTAGCAGCTTTCACAAAGATATCACAAATGTGTGACGCCATACAGCTACCGAAGATAGTGGTGGACAGTGCCAAAGAAGTGTATAAGTTGGTTTACGAGGAGAAACCGTTGAAAGGAAAGTCACAGGAGTCAATAATGGCTGCTGCCATATACATGGGCTGCAAGCTGGCCAAACTATCAAGATCTCTCAAGGAGATCTGGGCGCTCACAAACGTTCCAATCAAAACTACAGGAAAGGTATTCAAAATCGTGATGCAGATTTTGAGGGAGAAGTCCCACGCAGACCCTAACGCATACTCCTTCATCAAGGATAGCGAACTGGCTATGCAGTCAACTTCAGATGTCTGGATCAGAAGATTCTGTTCCAACTTGGGCTTGAATATGGACGTCACGAATGCGGCTGAGGCTATAGCCCGTAAATGCTCAGAAGAAGGAATATTGGCTGGTAGATCTCCGACTACTGTGGCTGCGACCGTGATATACTTTGCCAGTTTGTTATTTGATGCTCAAACGACTCCAGCGAAGATTGGTACTAAGGTGGGTGTCAGTGACGGAACAATCAAGACCGCTTTCAAGGTCACCTGCCAGTATAGGGACACTTTGGTGGATCCAAAGTGGATCGAGAGCGGGAAAGCCAAACTTGAGAACATTCCTCAAGCTTGATTTAAGCTTTTTCTTCTAGGTTGTTGTAGAGGAAAGTTTCAATGTTCTTGATTGGTCGGTTCAAGAAACGTTATTAATTATTCATGGGAAAAGGACTAGAATTAAACGTATACATTATTAATCATGGCACTTTAATGCAAACTGAATCAGACCTTGACATGTGCAGCTGCAATGGAAACAGCGAGTGACAAAAGAGGGAAATTAGTGAACAAGGCACCTGTCAAGGGAACTGACTTGCAGCCAATACTGAGCTTGGCTTTTTCAGTAGTGGGGCCAAAATCGACGAAATCTTTACCTTCCTTCAAGGCAATAGCAATGGTTTCTTGCATCATAACGAAGTATCCTTTCATTGGCCTGGCGAGTTCGTGATCCAAGCCCTGAATATCAGAAGTGATTGTGTCTCCAATTCTAAATAAGACACAAGATGCAATAACCTCACCGTTCACTTTGAGGAAAAGAAGCGATCTCCAACCTGAACTGTTGGATGTGGTCAACATGGTTCTGATGAAATCTTTATCAGGAGCAGCGAGTGTGGCCGTGTATCCGCCGCCAGACCTTCCTTCGGCAATTTTGTTCCAAAGGTCTATAATAGTCTGGCAGTCTTTATCGGTGGGCTCTTTGATTTCGATGACTTCACCATTGGAGCGCCTGAACTCCGCCTCCTGGCTTCTGTATTTGACCGCCTTGAAGTAATCCACGGCGGACTTGCCTTTGTGTGGCTTCATGTTGATGATATGAGAAGCTGGAAGATTGATGTCGTACCAGCCTCCAAGACGAATTGCCTCTTCGGCCGGTGTGTTTGTTATAGTGGGGTCAATCATGACGCCACATCTTTCTGAGCTGCGGAGGTTTTTGTTCCACTTGCCCAATGCATGCATCACAGCGGCTGCTCTGGCAACTGGCTTGTCTGTGTTGCGGCAGTAAAACGTGGATCTAATAAATGGCCAATGGAAGCCGAGAAGGCCGATTCTCAAACAAAGGAACTTGCTCTTGGAGGAACCACCGAAGTTCCTTTGCAAGAAACGACCGAATTTGCCCGTCAACGTTGCAGTGAGATCGTACTCTTCGATGGTTGTGAGAAGAACAAGAGCCTCGGTCTTCTTCAAGTCCGCATTAAACTTGGCCTGCTCTTTGATATCCTGCTCGGTGGGACATTCTAATGGGTAGTCTGCCTTACCAGCGGCAGCCTTCTTGAGAAGCTTTTTAAGCTTGTTCTTAGACATGGGTTCTTGGGGCGTGAAAATGGGTTCCTCGTGCAACGTTGCCTCTTCATCAAAAATGTTGACTTCACGGTCAACAACATCCCAAACATTATAGTCCGTATGTCCAGCACCGTCCTCCGATTCCTTCAGTTGTTTGGTTTTCTCCGGCTTGTATATCCTCAAAACTGTGCACTTCATGTTGTCAATTGAGCTGTTGCTGTAGGCCTCCATCATGGAAATCACGGACTCGCCGGAAACTCCCTTATTGGCACTGGTGTAAGTGATAAGCTTTGCGTAAGCGGACTTCTGCGCTTCAGTGAGACGTGAAAGATCTAGACTCTCGACCTCGTAGGTAGGAGGACGTCTGGACCTTAAGTAGCGGGAGCAACCAATAAGCAGGAGGGACAAGACAAAGGTGTAAAAGTAGAAGACGCTCAAACTTGTGGGCACCAGGTAATTGTTGACGTGCTGGCGAACAATGGAGTCGATAGCACTGATCAAACTCAATACAGCCAAGATCACCATGAAGCAGTCATGGAGAAAGAGAAACTGGCCCACAGTATCTGAGAGTCTGTTCTTTTCGTTCACAATTGCACTGACGGCAAGACCAATCAAGGAGCCAGATAGCGAGAAGGACTCTGTGTAATTGTATAGAGTGGGCAAGGTGTTCTCGCCCTCGCTAATCCAGATTGTGTCGTTGTTGGCGCTCGAGCAGATTTTGATTTCGGCTATGCTTATGAAGAAGTTTGCAAGGCAAGCCAAGGCGATCAAAATCTGGACCCTGCCCTTCCTGGAGATTTCCCAGACATGAACAAGTACCACGGTATTGAGGAACATGGCCACAACGGACAAAATGATGATTGTGAGGCGGTCACGATACAGAAGTTTGATTTCTTGCAATTTATCGTCACTAAGGTTGAGTGGATTCTTGATCGTTCCCGCTAGGAGTGTGACGATGTAGCCGATAGTAAGGCCCAAGTAGATGATGACCATGCAGAATCTGAAAGCAGACCATAGCTGCCAGTAGGTGCCTTTCTTGCGGATTAAGTTCTGGAAACGGCGTTGGCGGCGAAGCGTTTCCATGACAACCACTATTAGCGTGAAAATGATACTCAAGAAAGGCACAGCGACGGCTTCGAACTCTCCTCCCATGGTGGTTTTGATGATCATCACAGCGATATTCATAAGCAAACCTAGAGCACAGGCTAGCCAGCTGGATTTCAAAACCTTGTACAAGCGACGAGAGCATTTCTGGAGCATCGCTCGCCTTCTGGAAGGCTTGGAGGGGTTATCTAGGGAGGATTCCCCAGGCTGCTCATCTTCCTTTTCTTGGAAGTCGCCCTGAGAATCAACTCTGGTTGCCTCAGTACGCTCCGGCCGTAGCCTGTTGAGGGTCTTCAGGGTGATATGCTTTAAAGAGGACATTATAAATGTATCCAAGCTTCGAATAGAATCAAACGGCGGTGTCAAGAGGAACAGAAGCTTATTAATAGTTGCTTTGGCCGCTGGGTCAGCTTCCTTATTAATACGGGCCGGCTCCGCATATTCCGGCTTGCATTGCTTTGACACATCGAGGATTTTACGAGCAAGAGGCGCAAGAGGCGGCCCGAGGCGGCTAAAAAAAAAAAAACATCCACACGGGCGTCTATCGGAAATCGTGGAGAAGAGGACAAAAAAAAAACCGCCCATTTTTGCCCCCCGTAGGTTGGGTTTCGAGACAACCGGAGGTCGGAGGAAGCATATGCATAGCCGAAGCACGTCCATTTTCTAGGGTTTAGATTCATGCACCCTGAGTCCGCTCACACGAAAAAAATGCTCCAGTCACTGCGACGTCAAATTTGTAATACATACAGATGACCTATTTTCAGCTTTGACAGGGACAGGGCTGAAGGGGCTTTCGGCCCAGGGCAGGCCAAACGGCTCCGGAGATCCGGTTAACGCCGGAAGGGGCGGAGGCCAGGGCTAAAAACTGCAAAGGGAATAATTTTAGAATAGAGTATGGGCGGAAAAAGGCAGAGCCGTTTTATGACTTTGTGGTTTTCTGCATGCGGTCACTCCGCTGAGGGTGCGGCTTTTTGTCTCGGAGCCGTGGAAAAGCGTTATTGAGTTACTGAAGGGTCTTACTAATCGCTGTTATTGTGCTTTAATTTTTCTAGAATCTGTTTTCTTCGTGGAAATGATATTTGGCGTATAGGGTCATCTCCTGTGCCTGGCCAGCAATTGCTTCAGTTGCGACAAGTAAGGGTCCTTTTGTGTACCGTCTGGTTTTACTCTAGGTTCTCCCTGCGCCGACTTGTTGATAAACACCATTCGGCTTTGCTGTTTATGCTGATTTTAAATATATCTCTACACCGCTATCCTCGACATTTTCCATCGATTATTTTTTTTTTTCTTTTTTTTTTTCTGCCATACTCTTCTGCTCCTGGAAGTGAAGGGCTGGTGGGCCCACAATTCGCTAAAACAAAACACCATACAGCTTATCTATCAACCCAGCAGCGCACCCCCTCGGCAGAGCTACTTAAATATCCCTCGTTAAGGCGGGACCGTGTTTCTTCAACATGCAACCAGGCGCCCCACCAACGTCAAAACGAGGCTGCAGCTACCGCTGAGCATATCTGCCCCAATTCAGCTTTCCAGGCTGTGCCTCTGGAACATTTTCACAGCACTCGGGCTGTGTACCCCTATCAGATTATACTCGCCTCGGGCCATGCCCGGCTGAACACTTGTCATAGATTGAATATTTAGTTTTCTCAAAATTCACCTAAAGCGTGATGGTCAAAGCGCCGTTTCTGTCAAACATACCCCGGGTACGCACGTAGGGATCGATTTGCTTGAGGTTCTTGGCCAACTCAACGGCAAGCTGGATCTTGAGGTTCATGAACTTCGTGGACTCCTCCTTGGTGGCTGCCTTGATCCACGCAATGGTCGTTTCGATAAACACCTTGGAAATCTGCTCACGCTCCTCGGCCAACCGCTCGAACTCCTCGTCCTTGGGCTTTAAACCTGCGTTCTCGTCTGTAGGCTTAATGTATTCGGGTTTGTATTTGTCGTCTCCGCCCACAAAGTCGGGGATATTCGACCGGTCGATAAACTTCTCCAAGTCCTCAACTGAGTTGGTAAAGTGCACTTTGGAGGCCACCACTGGGTCCAACCAGCCCCGGATCAATTTCCAGACCGTGAAGAACACCCATGGCGCGTTGTGGATCCAGATAGCAGTCAAAGACTCGGGGTAGTTGGCCTCGAACGCCTTGGCCAAGAACTTGACGGCCGCCAAATCAACGTTCTTCAACGAGATACCTGTCAAGTCAAAGAGAATGTTGGCACCATCGCCGCCGAGCGAGAATGGCTTTAGACCGAGACGGGCCCATTCGAGAATGAGCACGATGAAACGCTCAAAGTCCTTGTGGGGGCACTGACTGCCATAGTGCTCTCTGACACGAATAATACAGATGGGCCCGCCGTTTTTGTCGACTCCTCTGAGGTACACCTTGCCCATGCCAAAAGCCTCGGAAAGCTGCTTGAGGTTGGGGTCCTTGTGAATACCAAGATCGCCCTCAATGGTGATTTTCTCTACCTTGAACTCGGTGCTCTTCCATTCCAAGCACTTGAAAGCCATGTTGATGGTGTCCTCGACCTTAAACTTACGAGCACGGACAAAGCGGAGAATATCGTTATCTGGCGAGTCGTTTCTGGGGGTAATCAAAAACTCCTGGTGCAAACGACCGAGGTTGTATTTCGCCAACTTGGGCCAAACGTGTTTCAGAGCCACCTTGATGTTCTCGTCAAAAGTGCCCGAGTGCAAGTCCAGCTTGCCCATCATGTGCTTGAAGTTCTTGCGAGTCCTCTCCAGAACTGGCGGACACTGGCTGATCACGGACTCCTCTTCGAGACTGGGGAGTGCATTGGGCGATTTGCCAGAGACAAACGTCTTGGGGTCGAGAAGCTGCTCGTAATTGTACTCGTCAAAGTCGTAGCCAAAGGACTTGAGACAAATGGCATACACCTGCTTGAAAGCGATCTCGTGGTCGCCTTCGATCGACCACACACGGTCGGGCTGAACTACTGGTTTGGTCATTTCGGTTAAATGGACTTTCTCTGTAGCCTATCGCTGCAAAACGCTCTCAAACCCTGCGACCCCTCGCTTATATGTACTTGGCAGCTTTCCCAACAGGCCCTGTATGTTCCGGGCCTGACAATAGTGAGGAGAAGCTGGGTATTAACTAAACTAGGAACATCTTCCAGAGTGTCCCCGCCCTAGACAATAAAGCAGAGGTCAGAAGCATGGGATTCTGATGA
Organism: Candidozyma heveicola; assembly: GCA_003708405.2. Taxonomy (NCBI): domain Eukaryota; kingdom Fungi; phylum Ascomycota; class Pichiomycetes; order Serinales; family Metschnikowiaceae; genus Candidozyma; species Candidozyma heveicola. The sequence goes on from PPOB02000025.1 coordinate 30,604, forward strand.
GTGGGGTGCTGCAAATCTCGCTGAGGCTGGGTCTATACCGGGTTGGACGTTGGACGATCGAATGTGGGGTCAACCTCGCGGCTTGATCAGGGAGAGATCCTTGCGCTTTCAGGCGCAGTTTGACGTGCTACAAGTGCCCCTGGATCTGCTTCCTGTAT
>PPOB02000025.1:30861-55157 GCA_003708405.2 Candidozyma heveicola
AAAAAAAAAAAAAAAAAAAAAAAAAAAAAAAAAAAAAAAACGTTATGTATATCCCGGTTGTAAAACTTGGAAGTCTGAAGGCTTGACCGCTTTAAGACCGTGTTTCCACATAGCAACGAAAGGCGTGCCGTCCTCACGGTAGCTCAACATGACAATCATGGCGCGTACGTCTCCGCTCTCACCAGTGTATAACTCCCAATCGTCGAAAGAGTCCAATACCTTCTTGAGGTGGGCATGGGCAGGCTTTTGGAAAGCTTCAATTTGATCTGGAGCGTGCTTGGATAAGTAAAATTTGATTTGCTGCAAGTAACTCCTTACATAAGTGTAGAAGAGCTTCTTATCAAGAGAAAGCTCTCGCAATCTGGAGGATTTGACAATGTTTATCTCTGAGCAATCAGTTTCCTCAATTTTCTGATCAATCTCTAGCCTAGTAAACACCGGCACCATAGCACAGTCGATCTCAACAATGACATCGTTAACTTCCTTGAAAGCGTATAGGTCAAAGTCGGTCATCATCACGTCACCGGAGAATATATCAAGGTATAACAGCATTTTTGTATGGCAGGTTTTTTAGAGCTTTTTCTGAATGTGGCGGCACTCGTGGAATTGTCGGCGCGGGGGAAGAGCCCCGAGTTCGGCGAAAAGGCGTGAAATTGTCTTTTTTGAGCGTTTTCGTGAATGTCCAGTCGCTGTGGAATGGCGTTCCTTAAACGCATGCAGAGATCCTCTTTTGACAGGTGCGAAACACCGTTAGAGAAACAGGATCGGCACTGTCAAGAAACCCCGAAAAAAATTTTTTTTTTTTTTTTTGACAGAGATACTGAAGAGTATTCTTTTATTTCTACTTGCTAATTAAGCGTTTTCTCCTGTGGTCTCCAAAAAACCGTGCTTCCAGAAAACAACGAAAGGAGTGGTACCGTCCTCACGGTAGCCCATGTAGACAATCATGGCGTCTTGGTTCCCAGACTCGCCAGTGTAAAGCTTCCAGTCGTCGTAAGAGTCCATGATCTTCTTGACGTGAGCTTTGGCACCCTTTTGGAATTCTTCAACCTGACTTGGAGAGTATTTGGCTAAGTAATTCTTGATATTCAGCACATATAGTTTAATATAAATCGGAAAGAACTTCTTCTCTATACTAATCTGCTTCAAATTGAAGGTTTGGACAATGTTAATAATTGTGGGATCCTCAGGGTCCGTATAATCAACTTCAAGGTCCTTTTCATCGTCATATTGACCGTCGTACAGAACCCTTGCACAGTCGACCTCCAAAATGACACCGTCATCTTTCGCGATGTCAAAAAATTCGTAGTGTTCGTAATCAACACGTCTTTGGAGATAATGTCGGTGTAAATCATATTTGGATGTCTAGAAAATTAGTTTTTCTTGAAATGTGGTGGTTATATACTCGTGGAATGTATTGCATAGACGCAGCTACGACGGATACCAGGAGAGAGGAAGAATTCCCGAGCTCGGCGAAAAAGCGTGAATTTTTCATCTTTAAGCGTTTTACTGAATGCTGGACCACTTTGGGACGGAAACGGCGTACCTTATACGCACGCAGAGATCTTCTTAAGGCACATTTGGACGCACGTTTTTCGCAACCAGCCTGATTTCAGGAAAATGTGCAAATTTACCAGCAAATGCCCGGTCCAACCAGCTTTTGATCCTGTCAAAAATGGTATTGTATCGATTACGGCTCCTGATCAGGTGGTCGGAGTCAGGAAACCCCATGAAGTCGAAGTTCTTGACTGCGGCCAAGCTGACGTCATGAATAAGGCTGAGGCTGTTATGGAATGGGACATTGTCGTTTCCGGAGTGGTGCATCACGAAAAACGCCTCATGGCATGAAATTTCTGTTAGAAAAACTGACACTTTGAAAAGCATTAGGGTTTTCCTGGGCGTCCCCAGGTCCCTCTTGGTGTAGATCGTGACGTAGTCTCTATTTAGTGACAGGTGCGAAACACCGTTAGAAAACAGGATGGGCTCCAATGTGTTCAACATCAAGAAATCTCGGTACTTCTTTTTGCAGAGAACTTTATCAAATGATGTATGCTTCAATGTTGAAATCACAACACTGAGTGACATGGGCCCTCGATTCTTTAATTTTACTCCAAGTGCGGAGACGTAGTGAGAACTCCGTGTCAATTCACCTCAACGTCCTTCAGCATCTGTAATAGCTAAAAGCGACAAGCTCGTATGCCATTGAGTTTTGGATCTCAGACGAATTGCTCGTTGTCAGCACAATTGAGCTCTTAGTAGAAATGTATTTCTCGCCATTTTTACAAAACTGCTGAGCTTTAAGAGATCGACCCCACAGTGTCTGACCGGGCCATCATGTAATCAATTATTTTACGCCACCAATACTTTGAAACTAGACAGTGAATGTAGACATAATCTAATGTTCGATCAAATCTACGCCACTTTGGTCTTGCAAACATCTTACTAATCCCAATCCCCTTGAAGTATATGTATCCTTTTGTTGAAAGCCTTACGCTCCTTGTTATTCATACACAGTCTATAATCACGTTAGTCAACCTTGGAGCTTACGAACCCGTTTCTTTTACCTTCATTTTATCTTCTATTAAGAGGCTATTTGAAATACATATCCACACACTCGGTAAACACAGCCTCCAAACAACGGACTCACTCTGCCTACTTACAATGGCTGGTGCTTGGAGTTGAGGTCGTTTGTCTTGAGCTTACCCTCAACAGCCCAGATCTGTCTTGCAGTGTCAGCGATAGACTGCTCGACAGAAATCAAATCAAAGCCCAAGATCTTCTTGGTCTTATCGTTGTTCACACCGGCTCTCTTCTTGACCTCCTCTCTGTCGGAACCAGGCTCGCCGATTGGCAAATGCTGGGCCTCCCTGGGGAAGTTGGTGTGCAAAATATCCAAGATAGTCTGCTGGGTGAATTGGCCGGCGTTCAAGATCAATCTCTGGTTCTTCGCCTCGTCCTTCTCGAATGCCACGATGTGTGCCTTGGCCACGTCACGAACATCCACAGCTGGCGCGTTCACTGGGTTGACCTTTTCTTCAGTACCCTTTGTCTTCATGATGGAGTTGATAACCTCGGCCGAAGTGTTCAATTGATTGGTTTTGAAAGAGTCGGTGGGCTGGGGACCAAAAACATAGGTAGGGTTGATGGTCGAGAGCACGAAGTCGGGCTTCTCATCCTTGAGGAATTCCCAAGCGGCTTTTTCAGCAAATGTCTTGGAACCGAAGTAGCCAGCAATTGGGCTCTCCAAGGCTTGCTTCCAAGTAATGTCGTCCCAGCTAGACTCGTTCCAAACCTTACCGGCCTGCTTATCCATTTCAGGCGAGACAATGGCAGCATACGAAGAGGTAATGACCACTCTCTTGATTTTGCTACCGTGAGCCTTGATCGACTTCAATGCGTTTTTCGTGCCCTGGATAGCGGGCAAAAGGAGGTCTTTCTCGACGTCGGTGATATTGAAGTGCACTGGAGAAGCAGTGTGCAAAAAGACAGAGGCTTCAGGGTGTTTCTTGACGAATTCGTCAAAAGCGCCCTCTTTCTCAATGTCTTCAACAATCTCGTAGGAGACGCTTTCGGGCTTTCCAGAAGCCTCTTTGACGTACTCACCCTTCTCAGGAGTTCTGACGGAGCCCACAACGTGGTAACCTTTCTTCACGAGTGCCTGGATGGTGTGCAAGGCGACGTAGCCAGAAGCGCCGGAGATTAAAACAGTGGTGGTCATTGTAGTGCTGGAATTGATGTCTAAAAAATCAATGTCGCTGGAACAAGATGGATCCGACTCTTTATACCACCTCTGTAGCAAGCTCGGCTGCAAATTGTGGTTTGCAGCCTTTAGCTAACGCTTGCTTGCAGGTGAAGAGCCGTCCGAACATACCGTAATCTTCCCATAACCTTAGAAGCGTGATGTTATATATCAAGGTAGCTCGCCAAATTGCGATTGAGTTGCAAAGTGGACTTCATTACGTTATTTCATGGGAAATGCTGGTTTTCAGGGAAGCTTTTGTGTAGAGCAACTTTACTGGATTGAAAGTGACTCCGTTGCGTGTTTCCATCAGTATTTAGGCGAGATGCTTTAGAAACGTTTAGAAAACGGTAGACTGACCGGATTCCGGAGGAACGCAGGGTGACGCACGGTTGATAACTTTGAGGATCTGGATTAGGGGCTGCCAATTGAGTAGTCTTTCGTGGTATTGTTTTTGTGAACTCAATGGCGTGCAGCCTATTTTTTGAAAGAGAATCCAACCTCAATTTTCATTCTTAAAACGTTTGAAAATTGATCAATCAGGGTTTGCAGAAATATCAACTAAAAAAAAAAATCCAAGGCTGGTGCAGGCAAACTCGCTATTACTCAGCTTTTCCTGCTCGGTATGAGGGTTGAACTCCCATGCTCTAAGTCATAAAGCGCAATACCCTGCTACTAAAATGTGAAGTGAGATCTAAGCTCGTATTCTCTGAAAAAATACCGCTTTTGCAGGTTAAAAAACTGGGCTATCTGGGAAATGAACCATTTCGGGGTGAGTATTGCAAATGTAGATGCAACCTCTTGGGTCAGGATACTAGTGTTAACGAGCTGGTTATCCCTATCAGGATGTCTTGGATAGGTGTCGAAAGTTTGGAGAGTTGGAGTCCCTTCAGCTCTGTCAGATGTCTTCAGAGTCACTTGCAATTAATCCTGAAGGATATGATCGAGACCTGGGTTCTTCTATGGCATTAGGTTTGTCAATTGGTCGGGTTCTCTTTCTTCTTGCGTGGAAATGTTTGTTTAGCCAGTCCTTCTCTACACTTGGCCTCTTCCTGCCGCAATTACACTTCTAGGCTATCTTGCTCGTCGTGGTTTGGCTTTGAAGTGTTGCAAAACTTACACCAATTTTTGTCTTACAAATAGGTCGATTAGGGTAGGCATCTAGCTCCAGGCTCTCACCCTACCGTCGTCAGCATACAAGCTGTCAATCTGTAGATTTTACCTTCGATCAACTACCTGATCCTGAAGGACCTTTTTTGACCAAAACGGCCTTTTTTGAGGTAAATGTGCCTATCCAAGCAATATTTTTTCCCTAAAAAATTGACTGTGAAAATTTAGCATTTTTTCGGCAATTTTCGCACCTTTGCCTTGTACTTCATATTAAATCTGTGAACCCCATTAGGCATGCGCGGTCCTATAGTGTAGTGGTTATCACTTTCGGTTTTGATCCGAACAACTCCGGTTCGAATCCGGATAGGACCTATTTTTTGCTTCCAGACTGTCAAATATTGCTTTTTTTTTTTTCAAATTAATGTTTATTTCTATGCTAGTGGGGTCTACTCGACGACAATCACGTCCTCGCTGTTCTTCTTGGCAGACCGCGTCTTGGGCGGCACAACGGGCGGTGTCTCATGCTCCTCCTCGTCCTTAGAGAGGCTCTGGCGTCCTGACCCAGTTTCCAGAGCAGCAGAGGCGAACTCTGAAGAGTCTGACGATTGTGTTTTTTGTAGCTGCTCCTTTTTCTTGGACTTGGATTTGGTCTTATTCGCGGGTTTCTCCGACAACAAGGTGTTGAGCTTCTTCTTGTTGGGCGATGTCGACCGCCTCAATCCATTGGTGGATTTAGTGGGTGTCTTTGGAGGCTCCGTTGGTTCCGCATGCACGTTCTCTTTGTCCTCGTCAGCCTCCTTTTCGTGGCCAGCCTTGGTGACAGCTCTCTTCAACCGACTCTCCAAACGGCTCTTGGATGATGCAACCAAGCTCGCCTTGGGCGTCAATTCCTCCGACGTGCCAGACTTAGGACCATCTCTCAGCACACTCTTGTTGGAGTTTCTTCTTCTCAATTCGCCAAATATCGTGTCCTTGTGCTGGAACAAGTCCTCTATGAAGTGTTGCTGAAGCGTCTCCGTGGCTGCACTATGTGTAATCCTTGAATCAGACAAGCCGTCATCATCTTCCTTGGGTCTCAAGAGAAGAGAGCCAAACTCCTTGCAAAGACGGCCCCGCAACTGCAAACCAAGCTCCTTGTTTTTGGAACCAATGATGTTCACGAGTCTGTTGAAATGAGTCAAGATAGCATCCAAAGTTGCCAAGCTGCTCACTGGCAATTCAGAAAGCGTATTCTGCAAGCCATTGACTCTGGTATTATCAACATCGTCCTCCGTACCACCTACAGGGTAGCTCAGATACAAGGTCTTGATCAAATCGAAGTAGCTGTGGGGAATGATGGAGTCAGGCAATTCGAGGAAATAAAGCTTGAAGACGTTGGTGATGACAATAGGATCAGTGGCCTTCAAAACGTTCTGGATGGATGTCATGTCACTGAGTTCGTTGAGCTGAAAACGTACCTTGTGCACCTTTGACAAATGAACTGGCTGGGTCCACAAGTTGATTCTTTCATCATCGTTCTTGAGCTCTGGATAGACACCGTCAAGACAGGAAAGAATGCTCTGGATCAAGAGTGGGACAGCCTTCCTATCAAGTCTTGCCTTCACGTTGAGATCCACGCCAAAGGTCTGTTTAATGTTGGAGTTGTAGTAATTGTCATAAAGGGTGACCTTCGGGTCAAATTTGCCTGTGGCATAATTCTCAATGAGAAACTTGAGATCGTTCACCGGGTTGATCGTCTCCTCCACAACAAACATCTCCTCGGACACTTGCTTCATGGAACTGACTCTGTTGGAGAAAGTCGAGACAAAGTCGAACATCACCTTCTTGATCGCCTTCATCCTATCGAGCTCACATTTGTGCATGAATGTGAAATGGTCCATGACAATCTCCTCGAACGAGCATCTTATCTTATCGAGCTCCTTAGTGGTTTGGAAATACTGCAAGTCCAAGGAGTCGACTTCCTTCACGAGCTTTGCGTACTGACTCTTGTCATTGTAGTCGATAGAGGTGACACCCATGGCCTGCTTCACATCATCGAAATAATCAGCGAAGTGGTTAGCACGGCTGCTCAGAGCACTGATTGGGTCGTATTCAGCACTTTTAGTGCTTTTTGAGAGGTCAAATTCCGAAAGCTTGGTGATCTCAAAAACCAAGGGCTTCCATTGGTAGAAGAATTGGGACGAGTTGATGAAGTTCTTGTTGGCACTCATGGAGCCAATAAGACGGATGAAACCGTTGTCGAGAAGGTCCTGTCCAAACTGCTCAGCACGGTCGATACTCCCCTTGTAGTCCTCCATGTTGTCCAATACCCATTGAGTAATCTTGCTTCCGGTGGAAACATTGTGGTAGGTTCCCAAAATCGGCACCTTGTGTGATTTGAGCTCTATGTTTGAAAGGATGCTGGACAAAACCACCTTGGCGTCTTTACGATCGCAAACCTTGTTATCGAAAATATACAGCTCTTCGTCGTCTTCGTCCTCCTCATGGGTTGACTGCTCACTAATAGAAGTGTTCTGGGCATCCTCAAGTAGTTCCTCTAGATCCTCCTCCGAGTAGTGAGACTTGAACTCCTCAAGCATTCTGCACTTGTTGAAGTACTTTTTCTGCAATTTCTCTAAGTTGCCACGGGCGCTTTTAAAGACCTTGTATTTTTCCACAATCGTCAGCTCCAGGTACTCCACTCTCTGCTCGTGTTCAGCGCACCACTTCAGAAATGGCTCCAAGACCAAGATCTTGATATTCCCAGCAATTTCCAAATGGAGCAGGCCCTGTTTGGCGAAATTCTCCGCAAATTTCTGGTATCCGTTTTTGATCGTCAGCACGTAGTCATTGTCGGTGTGTCTCTTGCTGGACCTCTTAACTGACACGTCCAAGCCTGTTAAGTGTGTTCCATAAGAGTGTTCAGCTTCCATTCGCTTGGTGAACAATTGGATAAAGTCATTGTTTTCACGAATTCCCTCGTAGAGTTCGTTGAAAAGCGCTTCATGGCCCAGATGGTAATCGTGGGACCAAAACCTTTCGGAAAACGACATGGTGCTAGTCTTTTCCAAGTGTTTGTTGAACGCGGAAGGTTACGCTGGGGAATGTTTGTATCACGTGTGAGACTGACCAGACGACTATTTTTAGGAATGCTTGGTTGTACTGCTGGGGGATATTAGGGCTTCTGGGTAGATTTGAACAAGAGACCCAACTGTAGAAATTGTCACTTCAGCTGATGTGGGTCTGGGTGGGGTATATCTGCACTAATAAGCTGAATATGGAGGAGCGAGGAAGGGAAGAAGCATGGGTCTAGAGTTGTTGAGAGAAAAAGAAGCTTGAATGGGGCATTTTAATCGAATTATACAAGAATTAAAAAAGAACGCTTTAGACAAGGAGATATAGAAGCTGTTCAGAGAATCGCGGTCGTCCACTTTAGATGCTTCGCAACAAAGAGTCTAGTAGCCTGAGGAGTTTTCTATGCCGTTCAATTGTTTGATGAATGACGAAACAAGGCGTGGATTGTGGGAATGCAAATCTCTAGGGATTTAGGAGGATTGCATCCTTGGATTGAGCTTGTTGGACTGCGTGGCGTGTTATCCTCAGGGACCCCTTGAGCGTCCTTTACAACTGGTCTTTTTTGCTGGATTCCCCGAAGTGAAACTAGACGTAATTCGTGAGAGCCTCGAAAGTTGAAAGAGAATGGCTAGTAAGCAAAACTGGCTGTACGTATGTTTCGCAGCCATACCAATCATAACTCCATGTTATCGAGGGGTCAATCCTCAGCCGCCTGCCTCTGACGGGGTTCTCTATAATATAAGACGCGATAAAAAGAACTAATCGTCTGGGCGGCCTCGTTTCTATATATTCTCCAACTCTTGCTCTCTACTGTGGCTTGAGTTTGTAGAATCCTGAGGGCCATGTAGGCGCAGCGAACACTTGCAGCAAGAGAAGCAATGGCTGCAAAGGACCCTGCGCGTTAAGACACCACAATACATATTTTGTTGAAATTGAGCCTGTCCCTTTATTTTCCCCGTAACTGATAAAAAATTTTCCTTATTCTGAAAATTCGCCTTCCCCGTTTTAATAATCCTTCTTTTGCTATTTTTTCTGCTTTTGCATTCTCTTCTCGTCCAGGGGCTAGTCGCGAAAACAGCTGCTACACACGCGTTTTGCAATTTCCACACGGATCTGCTATTTCTCTCAAAGAAACAAACCCACGCCAAAAATCAGAAACTTGAAATTATCAAAAACCAAAACCAAAACTCTATTCTTCGAATCGAAAATTATCAGTTCCGCTTAATCGATCCCAAAGACCATCTCTGGCAACCAAAAACTGAAACACTCCCTCTGAACCCTCCGCGAGGTACGGGTGTACACCATCTTCAAGTCTTTTTCTCCCTAACTCCAGTCCCAGATAGCTCTTTCTCCACAATGATCCCCACGACGCCGCCTAGGAAAACCGTTGCACGTGAACCTATAACACCTTCGTCAACACGATGCCACAAGAGTAATTCCCTGAGGCCCATGGTGTCGCCCTTTTTGACTCCTCGATCATCTAGGAAGCACGCTACTGATATAATCGGACCTTCTCCAAGACAGACCAGCATCCTTCCCACACCGCTGACGGTGGGGAGTGGTCGAAAAGGAAGAACACTTTTTCCGGATCAGAAATCCCTGAAGTCTCGGAATTTGACGGCTACTCTTCAGAAACTCAGCGAAGACAATCAGACAAAGCAACCTGTCACCCCTCCTCGGCCCTCAACTCCAGAAAATCAGGTTCTTGCCGATCCTTCTACTCCATACAGCGCCGGATTGGGAATATTGGGCTCGGATAACGATACGATACGCGTCGTTAACGTGGAAGATCTAAAACACATTCCTCGGAAGAAGCTCCCGAACCCATTTCTCGAGTCTCATGCACCACGCCCGAAGAAACAGCCAGCTTCCATTGATCTAGCGACGCAAATGGAGCTTGTGAACCATCGGACCGGAGAACGCAAAATTGAACAGTTACTGGAAGAGCAACGTAGGTTCAAGCCCCGCAAGCTCGAATTCACACCGGCTGTGAATCCAGTGAAGGTGAATTATAACATCGCCAACAAGTTTGTTGGCAAGAATATGGGCAAGGCATTTACCATGGAGGACTCAAGTAAGCAGGGATTCAGTATCTTCAGCGATGGGGACTCTTCAAATTAGGATGGTGTTTGAGATGTTCAATTGAAGGGGGATTCCTATCAGAGGTCTTCTTACTAGGAGATTTATTAAGTTAGGGCTCCATCAGTTGAGAGTGTCTCGAATTAGTAATTTATTAATACATTGGTTGGAATTTAGCTGGTAGCTTTCCTTATAGTACATGTCTCTACACTCATGACCTCGTTTCCCTGTACTTCTTGATGTTGTCCCATGCCAACAGATTGGCGTTTGGAAGTTTGACAACCTCAACTTGATTAAGAACCTCGGGTATTTGTTTGTCTGGGTAGGTGGCCACATACCTGATAGGCTTGCTGATCTGCGAGGCTGGGTCGTCGCTATCACCACGAAGTTCAAGAGGTAATTTTCTCATAATCTCAACATGGTCCGTAGGTAGCGTGAACCGATCAGTGATATCTGGCTTCATCAATTCGGCGAGTTCTCTGGTTGCTTGAGGAGGAGCCAAGCCACGAGATTCGGCATCACGACGAGACTTCTCATACTCGCTGAGCAATTCTTCCTTGCGCTGTCTCTTCTTGTCCGATCTATGAATCGCATAGAGCTTCTCAAAGTCAATCATGCGGAATTTGTAGAAGTTAGCCCATGTCAGTTGCGATAACTCACGGTATGAGTTTGCAAGAACGTTGAACAACACGGTACTGTGGAGCATCTCCATATTCTCGAAGTCCTCACAGAATTGGCGCTGGCGATTGACGGTGACATCCACATTATCGGGGGTGTAGAAGTCATGTATCAAACCCTTGACAGGGCGATCAAAGCGTTTGCGTAAAGGCTTTTGGACCTTGCGGGGAGGAAGATGGGTCACGGCATTAGACGATGGAGAGGAGTCCGGGTTGAACATGCGAATTTTGTTGATTCTGTTGACCAAAGCAGCATCCTTGTAGTTTCCCGACCCAGGGCCCCTGTAACTCTTGAAATAATAGTAACGAGAAAGAAACGCATCCTGGTCATTATTCATGAAGAGCAGCAGCAGTTGTTTGCTTCCCTTGCTGTCAGAGAAGTTGAGCTTCAAGTCTGTTAGGTGTAGCTTGTGTCTGTTGATGAGAGCCGTTTGTTGCGAGTTCATCAGACCGTTGCTTACAAAGTAATTGGGAACTTTGCAAAGCGGGCCAACCAGAAACTCGGGAATAGCGCCATTTCCGGGAAGAATGTTCTCAGACACATCAAGTGAGTTGGGGTCAACAGTAGCTACGTGACGACTGGATCTACCCAAAGGTTTTTTGGCGACGACGCTCTGGTCAACAGAATCGGCGTCTACAGCCTGGCTGGGGTTGAAAGCAGCGTAGTTGTTGCTCCTCAGTATAAGCTCTCTTTCGTGAGAGCTAAGCGAGGTACCGTAAACTCTTCTGTAATTCCCTTCATGCTTGTAGACCTGCAACTTTTTGAGGGGGGTAAGGGTGGTGAAGGTGGCGTGATCCTTTGGAATGGCATCTTCGTGACCGTAGTGAGGGAACACTTGGTTAATGGTGATAGTATCGTTGTCACTAGGAGGAATAATTGGGCGCTGACGAATGGCCTTGTTTGTCACAACATCCTCATGGCCAACTAGAACATTGGTGTTTCCAATAATAGAGTAAATAAACCGAAGCGAAATGTAAAATAGTTGGCTTCTGGCCTCTGTTGGAGTGATGAAGTCTTCGGCAAGAAGCAGAATGTTGAGGTCCTCATCAGTTTTATGCAAAAAGTCTGCCTTTGGTGTTCCGGTATTCTTCACAATTTTGGCTATGACCTGGTACGAGCTGGGGTAGTTCCAGAGCTTGGCAAGCAGGTTTACAAGCACATACTCGTCGTTGTCGAAGGCGAAGTATCCGACTTTGAAAGGTAACGAAAGGTTGAATTCGGGCTTTTCCTGCGGCGGCTGGAAATTGACCTTAACAACCGCACGGGAATATCCATGAATATTTGAACTTCCTGTAGCAGCGACCACGGTAACCGAAGACATGGTTGTTTGTCTTTCTGCTGGCAGGTGAAGTACGTCAAGTGTCGGAGGGAGCACGTGAAAAGAAGCACGTGCCATGACACCTCCAGGGTTATCAGTTTCTGCTACTACAATTCCTTTGGAGGCAGTTGGATAGTTGGGGATTCTGTTAAATGAATGTCAGTAGCCGATTGATCTTGTCCGGCTCTTATGGGTATTGTGGTGTTCCAGGCGGTATAATAATGTGCGCTCTATACTTGAATTTGGAACCTTTGAGAGACTAAGAATTGGCAGTGAATTGATCAAGTATCCCTGTTTCGCTAAAAGCCTATTTACTCAGGCCAGAGCATCCTTTGAAAATGTGTAGTGGTTTTAACCTAATTGTCTGGGACCTTTGAGCATACCACTCTACACCACAATTAGGCCGTAGTATTGATGCTGGTGGAGTTAAAAGGACTTCATTTCGAGAGATCGGTTTCATGGAGGCCATGAAATACTCAGAGTGTACCCCTTCATGGCCTTGCCAGACACATAGAATATAATCCGTTCTGATCAAACTGAAAGCCCCAACTGCTTACACTAGGGTACGATATTAGTCTCTGTGGTCCCAACCGATTCCCACTATTATAGACAACAACGAAGTGAATGGCAAAGGAAAATTTCAGGCTTTTTTACCAAAATTCATACCTTTTTGGGTGGTGTCCCCAACTCGGCTTAAACCTCACCACAAAGCCGGTATGGCTGCAAGACCCAACGGTTATTTCATATGCGGCAATAAAAGTCGACACTGAAGTAGGTAATCCAAAACCGCCTAGCTTATCCGATGTCTTTTGAAAAAAATACATAAGGCTTCGAAGCCGTCAGAAGACTCTCCACGATATTTTGGTGTTATAACTGGGGTGTCTTTTGCGTGGTTATCGAAAAGGGGATCAAGCCATGCAGTGCTGTGGCCAAGCAAGTTCTAACGGTTGAAGCCATCCAGGAGGTTTTGTGATTCTTAACTGATTTTTTTTAGAAGAAAAAGAAAAGAAAAATTGGGGCAAAAAGAGTCGCTACACGTTTAATATGCGCTTCTTTGAAGCACAATAGGAACCTGGGTTGCAACCTGGGCTTTAGTAACATGGGCTCCTAGACGATCAACCCTGCTGAGACGTAGATAACCTGCTCCTTAATTCCTGAAATAGACAATGCCAAACCCTCCAAAGCCGCAACCTTAAATCCACCTATTCCTTAACTCCATGTAGCTGATTCAGTGAGGAGTGTCGATTGTGGTTGTGCACCAGACCTAGGCCGGAGAGTTTCGTTATTCCCGAAGAGCTCCAGATTTCAAGAAGGTCCCAGATCTCCAGAAACTACGTTCACCTTAAAACTCCCAGAAGCATTTTCACCTACCCCCTCCAATTCCGTCCATTAACCGTTACAGCCGCTTTTCGCAGCCATGCACCAATCCCCAAAAAACCCATACGCCAATTTCGCCTAACCAAAGAAAACTCCAAATGTAAATTCACAAATTCCACGAAATTCCCGCCATATTCCATATTCCATATTCCATATACGCCCTTTATCGTCTCCATACTCATATGCCCAGGGGTTATCCGGAATCCTCGCGCCTCGGTTCCCACCCCTACCCCACAGAAGAGCGCACATGAAGAATCACATATAGAGGCTCCACAATCCACCATTTTTTTTTCCGCCCACCAACAATGCCAGAGGACGATTACACCGACATTTTGTACGAAGTCAAGGACAGAGTCACCACCATCACCATCAATGTTGAGAAAAAGCTCAACGCCTTGAACGGTCCCCAGTACCTTCAGCTCGCTAAGTACTTGGACGAAGCCGACAAGGAGGAGGACACCGTGTGTACCATCATTCAGGCCAAGGGCAAGTACTTTTCCGCTGGTGCCAACGTCAGAGACATTTCTGTGATGAATTCTGACCCCTCGGAGGTGTTCAGCCATGAGTTCTGGCTCAAGAACTTTGTGGGTAGAAACGTCTACTTGGCTGACTTGTTGCACAACCACTCCAAGGTGTTGGTGTGTGCGCTCAATGGGCCTGTGATTGGTCTTTCTGCCGCCATTGTGGCCTTGTGTGACTTGGTCTACGTGAACGACGAGAACAACACCTACATGTTGACTCCTTTCTCCAACTTGGGTCTTGTTGCCGAGGGTGCTACTTCTGCTACCTTGTTCTTGAGATTGGGCTGGTCCAAGGCCTCCGAGGCCTTGTTGTTCGCCAAGCCTATTCCAGCCACCGACCTCAACCGTTTGGGTTTCTTCAACGGCACTTTCACCGGAAAGGGCTTGTCCACGGACCAGTTCAACGAGGAGGTGCACAAGTTGATTGTTTCCAAGTTTGAGGGCTTGTACGAGCCTTCGATCTTCGCCAACAAGAAGTTGCTTAGACACAACCGTGACACGCTCATCAACAGTGCCAATGCCAGAGAGTCCATTGTTGGTTTCAACAGATGGATCGAGGGCATTCCCCAGCTGAGATTTGTGCAAATTGCCAACAAGGAGATCAAGCACAAGCTCTAAGTGGGCAGGCCAGGTGTCGTGCGGTAGAGACCTTTTTAGGAATATATTTATAGCCATAGGAGATGTAGGTCTGGGGAATCGTAGCATCTTATCCATTGTACCACGACTATCGCGATAAGTAGTAGACCGACTACCTCACCAAACCAGCACAGAAGACCATCCTCGACCTCAAAGGAAAGAAATTAATTAAGCCAAAGCCAAGTAATTCTCTTCCATACCCTAAAAAAGGGCCCTTCACTCTCCCAACTGATCCACTCCACTCACCTCATTATCGCGAAATATCAACTACACCTTCTACTCATGCGATGTCTTACAATCTCCCGTGCCCGAGTCTCGTTGGGCTCATTTTAGTGGCGTCCACACATAATGGCCCCCACTTCTCCTTCTGTTACCCGCCCGAATTGGCCTCTGACGAATTCAATCGCAGAAAACCAGCTTCTTCAGAACTTGACGATGAAGACTATGTTCACGAAGAAATGGGCGAAACGCCCGATGAGAGCCTCGACTTCAACCACATGAGCACGTATTTAGGCACAAAGAAGGATATTTTGAGTGTTTTGGATAGCCAGGAGCGGCTCAAAAGAGAGGGTGGAGACACTCAATCGGCCTCAAGTCTCCACAATGGACGGAGCTCTTTACGCCAAGTGACCTCCAATTCAAGCAAAGCGTCTGCTAGTTCGCCCGAGGAATCAAGCAAGATAATGGGGTTCGAAAGGGAGTACCTCAGCGAGATGCTCTGTCCACCTCGACTGATGTGCAACAGCCGTTTTGAGGTCATGATAGAAAACGTGGTGTTTTTAGGCTTGCCTGTTCATATCGGCGCCGACGGATCATGGAGACCTGGGAAACTGGAACGGAAACGGGAAAAACCCACCGAAGAGGACGAAACTGTATCAAAAAACGCCATGTCCATGTTCCATTTAGTGTTCGTGCTTAAGCCGCCAGAAATCGAGAGAAACTACCGAATTGACGAAATGTTCTACTGCGTCACGTCCAAGCTTTCTCTCGTGCTTCGCTACGAGCAGCTGAAGCGGGATTACGTGTGGAGCCAGATCCGCCTTATTCTGCAAGCGAAGGAGGAGTGGAGAACCCAGTCCACGCTTCACAGCACCCTGATGCTGGACTACGTGGTGTCAAAACTGTCGCTATGTAAGCTCATGGTCGACTGCTACGAAGCAATCTCCACCAGCAAGATAGCCACGCTTTTGGTGAACAACAAGCGCAAGTCCTTCCAGATTCCGGTGAAACTGGAATTTGCTTCTTTGCCAGAGCCAACCGTGCCCTACATTCCAGGCTCCTACCTCTCCTCTACAGCGAACATGCTTTCATCCACTGGTTTGGTCAACTTGGGTGAAACCACTAGATACCATACCAAGGGCCTCATGAATTTGCTTCTAGACGGAAGCCTTGCTACAGGTAACTACGGTGCAGCCGAGGACATCAATTCCCTGGACGACGAAGACTCGAATGGCTCCTCCTCCGAGGATATAATATACTTTGCCATTCTTCTTCTAGACAGCCCCGAAAATATCATAAAGGACCTCAAAGCAGAGCCACAGGGCCAACTAGCTCGCTTCATCCGGCTAATAAGGCCCACGGAGTCGCTCATTAAACTCACAAACAAAATGAAATCCGTTTTGGAAGAAAAGTCTTTCAGCATCGCCCACGTCAAATCGTTTGCATTCCAGCTTATTTACTGGCGAAAAGCGAGAGTCGTTCCGCCGCTTAACTCCAGGGCCATATATATAATTTCCCCCATGGCGCCGTTTGAAAGCAATTTGAGGAAAGACATAAGGACCTTCAAGAATACCTTCTCAACGCTTCCCTCCCTTCCCCAGTTTCTCAAACTCCTTTCCACGAGGTCAAGAAAGCCGAAGCAATTTGCCACAATAATCCCGTCTCGAGATCATAAAGAGTTGTATTTGTCGGCTCTTGCATGGCTCATACGATACGGCTATGTGACACAGTTGCACACCTACATCTGGCTCAAGATCCCCCGAAAGGTCAAAATGAGAGTGGAGGAAGAAGAGGAGACTGAGAGGGGAAGAGATTCAAAGAAGAAACGGGGCCTGGACACCGCAAAAAACCAGGCAGTGGTCGACAACAAAGTTGAAGTTGACAACAAGGTCGACAACAAGGTAGATAGTTCAGGGGATCCAGCCTCTTCACCTGGCAAAGCCAAAACGCTACCGCAAAAAGGCTTCAATCCAAGCTCCTTAGACAGCGAGATCGAAAAGATCGAAAGCAAGCTAGGCATGGCAAGCATAGCGTCCAATGTGATTCTTGAGGAGGAAGATGATACGATTTTGGTTGATCCAGGTCGAGCATCCAGTACACAGAGAAGATGGATCAACAGAGTTATTCATGAAGAATGCAAACTCACACCAGATCTCACAGCTGTCTTCTACAAAATTCTCAAGTACATGAACGGCAAGAATTCCCTAGAAATACTTCTACTCAAAGAGAACGTTTCCCGAGTTGAGCTCAGAAAACTTCTCCTAGCGATAGAGGACTACATCATTTCGGTGAGACACTGGTAGCTATTAATACGATACATTATTATGTACAGCTCAAGAGAAATTATCTTCCTGAGTAGCTTCGAGCTCGTTCCCTTCGATCTCATTGAAGAGACTGAAATGGAGGGGACGATGAGATTCATGGTAGAATGGCAAGGGCAAGTCCACGATCAAGTCGAATTGACCATTAGGATCCCAGACCGGGCCGATAAATGCGTAATTCCAGATTTTGTCATCTGGCACCAAGAAAGTGCCCACAATTCTGTCAGACATGATAAGCTGCTTCTTTTCACTGAAGGAAGGACTGAAACCCGCTGGTGCGTTGGAAACCATGTCTTTGTTGGAACTGCCCCACTCATATCCATCACTGTTTAGTCCGAAACCAGTGAGAGTCACAGAACCAGGGGTGAGTGCAACAGTCAAAGTGACCATATTTTTGTTCCATACCGTCTCGTTCCTGTTGCTGAAACCAGCGATAGTCGTCACGTCAACTGGGCTAAGCATGCCTAGATCGTGGTTTTGGGTGTGAATCCACCCAAAAAGCTCAAGATCTTTGAGGTATTCATGCTGGGTTTTGTCGACAAGTTGGTTCGGAAATTGAATAGAATGGGAGTTGCCGAGCTGTGGAACCATAACGATGGCCTTCACTTCCTTAATTTGGTCATTGTCCGCAGGGGAAGTACCATAAACAAAGCCACCAATTTGGGTCCTGGTATCGGAGATTTGAACGAACTTTTTGAGAAGATTCTTTGGCATAATGTATGTGAAGCTTTCATCATCCTCAAAATCCTCCGATGTGACATAAATGTTCTTCGTCCGCAGATGCAAATTGTTTGCTGCAATAGCTCTATTTTGCCATTCATTCTTCGAACTGAAAGCCAGTTGCTCGTAGTTCGTGGTTGTGATAGTTGTGATTTCTTCGCCATGAACATTCTGGCTCTTAGATTTCAACGCAGTAAGCTGCTGGTTCGCATTGGCAGCGTCAGGATCATCCTTATTAGCATTCTCAACATCTGCAATTTGTTGTCTTCTTGCCGAAGGAGCCTTGACTTCTTGACCCAAAATCAAATCACGAACCTCAGATTGCGTCAATGACTGAACGTTCACATTGTTCTTCTTAGCGAAATCATTCAAAATCAAGTCTCTCAATTGCGTTTCAACATCGATCCATTGCTCATCGGACAAGGTGGGCCAAATATGATTGCTTTGTGTCACCACACTAGCATCAGGACGAAGGATCATATTAGTTCTTTCCGGACTGATTCCCATGGCACGCAAAATCAAAATCGTACGCGAGAAAGCAGTGTAGGATGAGATACTTTCGAGCCAATTGTCATAGAAATTGAATAACACCATTTGTGGCTCTGTGGCTCTCATCACCACATCGGACAACTTATCGATCTTGAGTGCAGCTGCAAATGGAAGATGAAGTTCAGAAGACCGGATGCTGATGTTTGGATGATCCAACATGTGAACTTCAAGCGGATCAAGCATACCTTTTCTTGTGGCAATCAACTGTTTGGGTTGTTCTTCACGGGGTAACGACCTGACCAAAGCGGCAACTTCCTCAGCTGTTTTCCATTTCGCTAACTGCCCAAGTCTCTTCTGACCAGCCCACACAGAAACGTGGATGATCTTGAGGAACAACTGGCCTGTCTTGGGATTGAGAATAAAAACAGCACCGTTGACAGGTTTTGTGGTGAGGTTACCCTCAGTTGTTCTGTGGACCGTCACTCTGTAGACATTGGTGTCATCAATGAACAACTGCGTTTCGTTGTTAAACAACTCCGCATAGTTTGACGAGTTCAACAAGGCAACTTGGGGCTGGGACTGGTACAATTGAAGCCCCTTTCTGACACGCTCACGAAGAACATAGAGCGCTGGATTGGCTTTCATGATCTCTTTCATAGCGTTCTGCATCAACGGCTTGAGCCCACTGAACCAATTACCGTAGATATCGTAAACATTGTAGGCGAGGTCCACACCCACCATGGCTCCAGTAGGGGAGGGATAAGAGCTGGTGCTATCGGTGGTGTAATCCAAGAACTTTGCACGAGTGTATCTCGAGATATCATGAGAGTCGTAGTCACCATATCTTAATTGGACATCGATCCAATACTTCGTTGCCGTCGCACTATCAAAGGAGTCTGCTTTGTCATGCAAAAGAGATGGCCTGGAGACGTTCCATTTGTAGGTACTAGTCAAGACAATATCGGCGCTGGAAGAATTCATCTTGTAGGACTTTCTAGGATGAACCGCTTGCTTCTCAACTGAGTCCACATGCAACACCTCAAGCTCCTTGTCCAACACCTGACAAATATCTTGCACCAAGCTCTCGTGAATTTTTTGCCACAAATGAGCTCTGAAGATCTGAATGAGAGAGATCTTCAACGTGGGGATCTTACCATGGAGGAAAATACCCGTTAAGTCAAGCTGCACCAAGAAACCAACGTAAACATTAGCTCTGTTGATAGTAGGCGACCACCATAGAGTGAAACGACGATTTGGGATCTGACTCAAACCAGAGCGCTGGGCATTGGTCAATTTCTTGAACTTCAAAGAATCCTCAAACCCAGAGGCTTTTTCCCAGAACAATCCTTCCCAAGAGTCGAATCCGGTTCCTTTGAAGAGCGAGTGTTCAAGAATTGTGTCGATACCTCCAAGAGCTTGAATAACATCCGTTCTGTAGGCTGCGAGGTTCCATAACTTACCATCATGGTGACTGTTGGTCCACCAGAATGGGTTGCCACGCGTCAAAGCAAAAGACTTGAACTCCCTTCTCGACCTATGACCTTTATCGTAAGCGAGTGTTTGACGGTCCTTTTGGAAAAGAGTGCTGATTCTCGGCAAACCACGATCCCAACTGGACTCCATATCTTCGAAGGTAATACGACGATTTTGCTCAATGGCTTCTTGTCTTTTAATGGCGTATTCGGCCCAGACTCTTTGAGAATCCAAGAACTCATTCTCCCAGGTCGTCATGTATCGGAATATTGTAGGGATCATTCGTTCCTCCTGGTGATTCATACCAGCACGGAAGTGCGTGATTCCCGTGTCGGTTTGCTTTGACCACTTGAGATCAGATGCTGGGATCAAAATGTGGGAAGCACTCAACATTCCAAGTCCACCCAACTCCTTGGGGGTGTAGAATACCGCAGGTGGGAAACGCGAGGGCATCTTCGAGTTCAAGCCCATCTTCACTCTGTTTTGGATCTTTGTCTCACATTTCACGAGCACATCAAGCAAGGATTCTGTGGCAACAGTTGCTTCACGGAAATAAGCGAAGAGGGAAATCAAAGCTGTGTTCCATTTAGCTCCAACCTTAGTGAATGTTGCCGAGCCCGACGACATCAAGATTTGCCTAATTCTGTTCTGGAATCGGTCGACTTCCTTCTGCGACACCTTGAGAAAAGCCTTGGCTGTCCTCTCTTTGCTAGTTTGGTTAACAAGATCCCAGACGCCCTCTTGGGAAGACAGGTCCTCTGTCATACGAATCTTTGGCAAGATACGCACCTCGAAACCACACATAGTAAAGAGCAAGTTGGGATTCTCAGGTGAGTAGACTGAGGCATAGGAATCCTTCCATTCCATAGTTGTGATCGTGGTTGGAACTCTGCTCGAGATTTCCCAGAAAACAGCCTTACCAAGATTGACATCAGACCGCATGAGACGCATTCTGGAGTCCTTCGGCCAGCATTTGTGATTGTTGTAGCCAATAATGTTGCTATGAGTTGGATCTGGGTTTTCCAAAAGGTAGTCCGAAACCAACGCATCTGCATCTTCTTTATCAAAGCGGAAGAAGATATGAATCTTGTCCATGTATCTGCAGTAAAGCCTGATAGGGTTTGCGGTCTCCGTTTTTTCGTCTTTGAAATTGAGGAAGCTGTTTGGCTGCTGAACAGGGCCTGCAATCTCTGTCGCCCTGTCTAATCCAAGAATCAAGAGATCAATAGACAAGCAGTAATATTGGAAAATGAACGACGAGAAGTGCAACCCACGGATCAAGCCGTATTGGTTCACATGGTTCATATCTTTGTATGACAAGGCAACGTTGTTCTTGGAAGTAATGTAATCTGCAATGTTGGGATCAACAATGAGTCGAAGAAGTCTGTTGAGCAATGTAAAATCAATCTTCTCAGCAACCTTGTCCAATGATGTTTCCAACATGACGTTGCTCTCACCATGAGAGGTATTCCACACATCCTCAAGATTGTTAACTCCTTGGCACCATTTGTAAACAAGCAATGGTGGAATCTCATCATCAGAAGGCTTGACCCAATTGGGGAAAAGCATTCTCTTGTCTGCCTCGTACCATAAGTATTGGTCTAGGTATGCGTCAGTGATTTTCTCCAAAGGATCAATAGTGTAGACAGGAGTTAAACGATCATAATGGTCAACCAACTCTAAACCAACTTCCTTAAATATTCTTTGAGTCAAAAGGTATTTCTTGATTCTAGCCAAACATTCGTTTGGATTATCATAGGCCTGTTCAATCAAAGCGAGCTCCTCTCTTTGCGCAGAATTGAGTCTGGCATTAGCATTGAAATTTTCTTTGAGATTCTCTAAAGCAAGAACCAACAACTTAGTATCGTGCTTATAGGATATAGGAGGGAATGGAATGGGGTTGAACTTTCTGCTTTCAAGCCATTGAACCATGGTCTGGAAGATAATGACAGCCTGGTCAGGAGTGACGTAGGGCCCATCCTTAGAGAAGTCACTCTGTCTTGATTGTTCGTCCTTAATCCAAAGTCTGGTAAGACGACCAAGGTTCTTTTTGACCATGGATTTCTCGACAGTTGCACCACGCATGATACGGTCACGGTTGTAATGAGCAATTGAGATCCAACCGTCAGCTTTGGCTTTGATGTAGTGCTCGATAATTTTTTCAATTGGCTCTGGTAAACCTGGAACTTTCCAAGGAATGTTGGCTTTCCAACACCTCCAAGCCTCACTCAAATGCTGCAAAATCAAGGCAGACTTGTTTTGCTTTAAGCCCTCGGGGATCATATCCAAAATGTCGTGCATAACCTGAGCTCTCAACTCCAAATCATAGTAAGAATCGATTCTTTGTTTGGTGACAGTCTTGACAACATCGTTACTTCTTCTGCCTTCAAATTGACGTGCAAGCAAGTTACCAAGCCATCTCTCGAGCATGGGAATGGTACCTCTAATGAAGGATAACCAGACCCTCCAAGCAGGCTGCCAGAACCCACAACCTGGACCTTTTCCGATAGACTCATTGAAGTTCGAATAAACAACATGTTTGAGGTCTTTGCAGGCCCGAATCTGGTGCATGACTTTGTACTTGTAACGATAGATACCTGTGAGTTGTCCGATGTGGTTCAAAGTGTAATAGATACCATCCGCCAACTGGTACGCATCGACTTGACCCAAACGAAATTGTACATGGGAGTCGACAAGGATCTTGACAACTCTCAAGAGCTCTCTGATAAGATGGAATGCATGACCAAACCTCGATTTTTTCCTTTCCTTGGTTGTTAATGTCTTAGTCGGTTTAAGGTTGAAGTTATAATCAAGATGCAAATATGTGAGACCACGCTTGTGAAGAAGCAAGTTGAGCATATTATGACCTTGCCTGCAAAGTTGAAGACCAGCTTCCACCCAATCGATTGATGTTTGCTGAAAGTATTTGGTATCTTTCAAGCTCTTGAGAAGATTCACATTCCTTTTGTTCGACAGCCCTCTCTTCAGTCCAGGCGGGTTTTTAAGCTCGTTATGGACATAGCCTTTCAAAAGCTTTTGGTACGAAACCCTGGTCTTCACAGGAACATCTCTAGGAGGACGTTCACGATACCAGGATTTCACGAGTGCCACATCTTGTGCTCTGACCGTGGAAGCTGAGCGACGATTGAAAGGGAATGGTGCCCACCAAAGTTGAAGTGCATCTGATGTGTGCTTGGGTTCAAGGGGTAAAGAAACATCTTCACCGTCTTCCTCGGTGGTGGACATGAAGGGGCCGAATCCTTCAGGCAATTGAATGTCGTCGAGATCAAAGTCAATGAAGCTCTCTTCACTTTTTTTGGTGGAGAACTTGTGTGGCTCAATGGGGTGGTAATCCTTCGAGAAAAAGAATGCTGGTCTCTCCTTGTCGTCTTCATCCTGAGGAACTGTTCGGAGGTTGTCGTGGTACCACAGCACCTCCACATTCTTGACAAATGAGTTATAAAGGAATGGAAAAGCCACTTTGTACTCTGTTTTGATGGGGACTCGGAAAATTATTCTGTCGATCGCATTGAATTCAGTGAAGTCTTCAAGCTCCTTGTTGTTGATTTTGTCTTTGAACAACGGCTCGAACTTGGGACCACCAGGAACAACAACATTCAAGCTCTTGGCGGTGAAAAACGCTTCCTTATTGAAAAGATAGTAGTAGTTGGGATCAGTGACATGCGGTAGAAGCGGAGTCGAGAGTCGGTAAAGCGCCGCCATCGTGCCGATGTCGATATTCCAGTGCCTGTAAGACTCACCATTAACGGATCCGCCTTCCTCGGCTTCGACAAATGGCTTTTCATCGTAAAGCATATCGACAATTGCGGCATAGTCTGGGCTTTCATCTGTATCTAGCTGGATGGGATCTGGAAGGGTGACTTCGTCCAAGTTTTCAGACCAGTCGATTGGAGGCTCATCGTCGTCAAAAGGAGGGAAACGCATTCTCTTGAAGCGTCTTCTGTCACGCTTTTCCCGCCTCATCATGGTCCATGCTGTGGCCCATTGAGCCGTGTAAACAGGCTCGATGACCCGGGGAACCTCATCAACGAACGTGATGGCACCTGTGATATGGTAAAGTACAGAAACCTCCTTCTCTTGCTCCCATGGCTGGGGCATGTTTTCTAGAAGCTTGAGAATGGCATGGGGCATATACTTGAGAGAACCCAAATGAGATCTCTTGTCCGAGACCACCTTCTTCGATGAGAGGTCACCATGGTCAAACATGATCTTTCGTAGGTGCTCCGGCGGCATTCTTGCTTTCTGAGGCTTGACAATCCCGCTCTTCTTCTTTGTCGATGTGGATTCTCTGAATCTGAGCTTCTGGTGTTGGAGCCATTCCCGCTTCCGGACATCGAGCTGCTCTTTAGGCGAAGCGGAGACCTTCTGCATTTTGCGTGGGCGTTCCTCGCCAGCTGGGGGTGGAGGAAGCCTCGTTGATGGAGGTGGAGGAGGTCTAGCTACTGGTCTTGGGGGGCCATTTCTGACAGCAGCAGGTGGGGGAGGGGGAGGAGGGGCTCGCACGGAGCTTCCGTTCCTATTGGTACTTCTCCCAGGCGGGG